>MUZC01002143.1:69205-89187 GCA_002072015.1 Radix auricularia
ATATTTTTTTAAAGGGGGGGGGTCAAAGTTTTGTGACGTACTTTTTGAGGGGGGGTCGACGATTTTGTGACGACGCGTGACGTAGGGGGGGGGGAGGGGGTAAAAAATCGTCCAAAATCGCGTGACGTCATTTATGGACGGCCCCTTACATAATTTGGTTTTATTACTTGTTCATTTCCGTATTCGTCTCCTTGCTTAATTGTTTATTATTTCTATATTTATTGAAAAAGAACTTTACCTCTTCGTTTTATTTTGTAACATAAAATATGTTGAAATTCTTCCATGTATTTTTACTGTGTAAGATGTATGATTATTGAATGTATCTATTAATTTTTGGTAGTGTTTTTGTAAAGCGCAGTGAGCTTTAAGAAACTGCGCTATAGAAGCGTCCTTTATATAAATATAGCCTCTACAAACAATTTTAGCACTTAATGTTTGTAAATTATTTCTGGCATCATTGACTTCATGAAGTACATGTTTCCAGATGTCAGAAATAAATAGATGTACCTGGGACTGGGACCAACAAAGTTCCTGCATCTGGTCTTGTATTGATATATTCGTATGCCGCTATGTTTTTCTTTAGATTTCAAAATAACTTAAAATCGCTCCCTGGTATAAACACTATTTTGAATCCTGAAGTCTGTTAAATCCCTTGCTAGTTGAAACAAATAGATGTTCCCAACGGTGTATCGACAAGGAAAAGAATGTGTAACAACATTCCCGTGTACTAAAGTAGTTAGAGAGTTCGTTCGTTTCAGTTGGAGCATCATGAAAATAAATTAGTATTAGGGTTATGAACTGTTTTAGTTTAGTACTTTTTGCGTGATAATAGTAGTGATATGATATTATTGAGATTGTATGTTTTTGCGTCTTTATTTAATTCATTTATGTTTTCCAGCCACGAAGAATTATTAACACACGTTGGCCTTGGGGCTCTGCAGTCCATTATTTTAAGAACATCCTTTATTTGAAGTCATTTCAGATATGTAGTAATACTAGTAATAGTTAATACAACTAATAGTAGTATGCAGATTTAATTTTGCTTCATTGAAAACTTTGGAAAATTCTTCAATGAATACTTTTAAAAAAGTAACAATGCCTCCATACATTTCGTCATCTGATTAAAGTAAGATAACTGCTGGCCATTGTTCAGTAATAAGAATAAGTTGTCATAAACATATTGAATTGACAATTTTCCAATGAAAAAATTGTGTACGCTCAAAAGTCGTATTTTTGTACCCCCCTCCCTGTACGTCGTGCATTTATTTTCGGGTCCCCCTCACCTGTGCGTACGTAAACTATGTATAAATTCCCTCAATTTAAACAATTTTAAGACAGAGTAACAAGATGCTTGCCTTAAAAAAAAAAAAAGGAGGGGAGGGGCGTCACGCATTATTAGGTAGGGGGTGTTAAAGAAATGTGACGCCACATAAATCTGGGAAACTTTAAATAAAAGTGATATTAGAGTGAAGCCTTACACTAAATACGTACTTGAAATTAAATGACAAAAAAAGTGATTTGCACAATTTTCAATTAGAAAATACAGCTCTTAGTTTAAGGGGGGTCATAGCTTTGGGGCAGTCCATAATTGACGTCATGCGAGGGTGAAGAGAAGTGTTAAATACGTTACATAAATATGCACTACTTAAAAGTTTAGCGAAAATATTTAATTGCTTAACATTTATTAAATGACGCTTTCAATGGATTCACGCTTTTTACAATACTAGAGTGCAGCCTTAGACTAAATGCATACTTATACGATAAAAAGTAATATGCAAAATTTCAATTAGAAAATATGGCTTTTAGTTTAGGGGATGGGTCAAGCTTAGTGACGCCTTATTGGAGTGTGTGTGTGTGTGGGGGGGGGGGTCATAATTTTTATGACAAAGGGCCGGGATAAAATAGCTTGGCGTCATTTGTGGAGATACCTTTATAGTTGTCTTTTTTTTTGTTGTATTATCCTGTTTTCTGTGTTGAAAGTATAAAGAATTACATTAGAGCATTCAAAATTTGCCTTCAACTGATTGGGTTAATTTTTTTTAATGATTTTTGTAAAATCTGACTTTTTGTCTCCCTTTTTAATTTTTGTCAAATCGTAATTCAGCTCACTTTGGAATGAATTAAATGTTAATTTATAACACTGTGACAGACCTGAAAAAAATTGAGCTTGTTAAATGTATACTTTTCTGTGAGGGAGAGAAGTTTGAAAGCTCCGTAAAAATTAAAAAAAAAATTGAAGGGTGCCGAAAACACACTTTTGCACACAAAGTGTCGGCGGCCATTTTTGAATTTTCAAAAATTCATATTTTAAAAACTACATGTGTGATAATTTTTGTTGTTCTGTTCTAATGAAGATAAGCACTATAGAGGGGAATATTCAAATTGAATGTAGTTATAATTTGAAATTTACATTTAGAATACCTACTTAAACACAAGGACCGTCTATAAATGACATCGCACCTACTTATTTATTAAATTTTCAATGGTTTCACATGTGTTAGGATATCAGAATGCATTATTACACATTTAAATGACAAAACAACAATTTGCAACATGCTAATTTTCAATTAGAAAATTCGTCATATTGTAAGGGGGGGGGTGTCACTGTTTCGTAACGAGGGTTGAAAAAAATTTGGTGGAAGTGAATAAAATTATAATTTATTCTCAGCAACTTAGTTTAAAAGCAGTTAGTATTCTGTGAATTGGTGCCACGATTTATTGGAATATTTAAAAAAGACTTATTTCCAAGACAAGGAACGTACTTTTTCTATTATGGGAAATAGAGAACTTGTTAGTCTAAGTATGAGGCTTGCAAAGGGCTTTTGGAAAGCTTTTTTGTAGTCACATGGAGGGAAAAGTGCTGCAACTGTTTAAAGAGTTTTACTTCAGGGACTTGAGAAAATGTAAAACAATAGCACCCACACACCTTTATTTAACTACTACTTAAGTTATGTCAACAGTGTTGATGACACTTTGTACTAAAAAAAAAAATCAACTGCACCAGTGCATACTGAAATTAACCAGGATCTGATTAAAATACTCAACAGGAAACATTCTTAACACTAACACATATTACTGCACAATTAGTTTTAAACATGTAAAAGACCAAAATAGAGCAATAACAAATTTTTTATTGATCATCTACAAAGTTGTTTGTTAAAAAATACAAACAATACAAAAAAATGTATATGTAGTAAGTGAGTGCAGTGAAAGAAAAAAATTCAGATAAGAAGGCAAAAAGAAATAAAAGAGGAGAGCAGTATTAGCAGACGAAATAAGATGAAGAAATTAAAAACTAAGACATAAGAAATATAATTAGTTTTACTTTGATTCATAGTTCAATTCTTTGCAGATATTTAGAAGAAACAATATTCCCAAACTGTTCAAAACATAAGCAGATAGAAGGGATTAAAAATCAATTAAATGAATAACCAGATAGACCTTGTTAGCATTACATAAGCTATAGACACTAAAAAGCAGAATTGAACCAGATGATTAGATAAAGCCCTGCTTAAAAAAAAATCAGGTGCTTGAACCAACATTTCAACTGAAAAGAACTAACCCTGCTCAAAAATTTTCTATAGCTATCATGTAATGGTCCCAAAACATACAAATGACAACTTGAGGGGGGAAAAAGGATAAAGACACAGCTTCATTAACTGTAAACTTAATGAAGCGCACAACACAGGATCTTATGTGCACCTTCATTTGAGATGTGCAGTGTGCAAACCTGTTATGTGACCAATATAATAATTTTTAAAAGCCCTAAAGAAGAGCACACAAATGTAATTGCTTGGTTGCAATGTGCAGCATATTTTCAAGAAGTAAAGAATATTTAAAACTTCACAGAGATAATACAAACCATAAACTGCAGCATTCATATCAAATGAGATCCTTGTACAGATCATTTTCACAGATTAAAACAAACCCAAACCCCTTAAAAAAAAACAACACACATCCCTCTTACACAGAAGGCCTCACTGATGAAACCACTTGAAAATGATCAACTACTGTTTTCTAAGCCCAGAGCTAATGCAAGGGCAAGACAATTTTGATAGATGAGTTTTAGTCTAATCTGTACATCACAGAGGTTTTTTTATGTTCTGTCATACAAACCAGTTACACAATGTGACATTTATAATGTATAAATATCAGCAGACAAAAGTAAAAATGTCATGACTGCACCAAGCATAGCCCAACCATTACACACACACTTGACCCAATAATGAATGACAATGGTTTCAGTTCAATTTCCTTTCACTCCATTTATCACCCGGGCGCATGCTGCAACGTCAAGATCACCAGATGGAGCAGTTGTTTTGAGCTCTTTTGTTCGCATTATGTGCAGATGACAGTGGTAGAAACAATGAAGATGAAGACGAGCTAACACAACATTCAAACCATTACTTGGATGTCATCATCGTTACGAATTCTGCAATGGAAAAAACAATAATAATTATTTAGCATCTTAACTTTAAAGTGACTTCTTTTTAACATTACACAAAAAACAAAACATTCCAAGCTAATTCCACAGATTGGGAAAAAATGTGAAGACATTTTGTACAGACTATGCATATACATTATTAGTACAAGATATTCTGAGGTGCCCATAACCTAAAATTTTGTTAGTCAACATTTAACTAAGATTATGAGCAGAAGCATCAATAGTAAAAAAAAAAAAAAAAATCACATTAATGCAAATATGGAAATAGAAGTGGAGTCACTTCTCTCCACAATTGACATATTCATTACCATATAATTTATTACATGGGTTAACAAGAGAGACAGCTTTTATAATAGAAACACTTCAATATATCTACACAGCTATAGACAAAAATACATGAAAATTAAATATACTCCTGCTAAGAAGAAACGAAAAGGTTAAAACAAAAAACGACCGATACCTTCATAATTAACTTGACCATCACCATCAATATCAGCCTCTCTGATCATCTCATCAACTTCTTCATCTGTTAATTTTTCACCCAAATTTGTCATAACATGTCTGAGTTCAGCAGCACTTATAAATCCATTGCCGTCTTTATCAAAGACTCGGAATGCTTCTCTAATTTCTTCCTCGCTATCAGTGTCTTTCATTTTTCTTGCCATCATAGTGAGGAATTCAGGAAAATCAATTGTTCCATTTCCTATAATGGAGGGAAAATAATATAAACACTGAAATTCAAAAGCAAAGAAGAGAAAAAAAATTGTAATTTTTAAGTGACACTAAGTGTAAAATGTACGGAACCTGTACTCCACGGTAAGGGTGAAGGAGCCATAATAATAAATAAAAAACTATTTACCGTCAGCATCTACTTCGTTGATCATGTCCTGCAGTTCAGCTTCAGTGGGATTTTGTCCCAGTGATCGCATAACAGTTCCCAACTCTTTAGTTGTGATTGTGCCATCACCATCCTTATCAAACAGACTAAAGGCTTCTTTGAATTCTGTAAAATTAAAAAAATTTAGTAAGTGGGGTTAAATCCATAGAAACAAGTTTATTATTGGAACAGAATGATATAATACAATATCCACACTGACTTTATGAACATCGCACACAAGTTTTATCAAAATATCAGTTGAAAAACACCTGCAAATTTAAAAACAAAAATTGTTTTACCAAAAACAAACCATTGAATAACCAATGTTACCAAAAGACATTTAATTTTGCTAACTTATATCTGGGGGAAAAAAAAGGACGCACCTGCTATTTGTTCTTCTGTCAATTGGTCAGCCTGTTGAATAACATAGGATGTCATTTATATTAATCTATACAAAATATTAACATGTAAGACTGAACATATACTGAGGCAATTTAGCCTATGGGGGTATCTAAATCCCAAAATGCAACCCGTATAAAAGATAACAATTCAAAATGATACTGTTGCACAGTTCAGCACTAAAAACTAGTAAGGAGAAAAAGCGCTTGGGTGGACTATGCTAAAAGAATGTTAAGCTTCAATGAACATAGTATGGTAATGGACATAGGGAACTACTTCCTGACTGATATGGCAGCACAAATGGGGGTGGGGTGAATTTTGTTCTTACATCTCAGATATTTAACCATTCACTGGGCGTAGGCGTAGCGACCAAAACTGTCTTATCCCCTAAACAGGCAAAACGGCCTGTACATGATTTCCTGTTTCCTTTGTAGTGGATAGATTGCACTACATTTCCACACGTACTCTGTTGTGTTCGTTTTTTAGATTTAAAAAAAAAAAAAAAAAATTTTGTGTGAGTGTTCAAAATAGATGGTTTGGATTCTTGAAGGGACAAAGTGGAGTTTACAGACTTACATTTTACAGAAATCGAGTTGAGAAAAATGTACTTTGAGTTGGATGAAAAGATCGATAGTGACAGAGTATGTATAGTGCAAACATTCAATCTTTCAGTTAGACTGGAAATTTTTGCCTGTAAATAGTGTCAGTAGTGCTGTTTGGACTTCTTAAAAACGTTATTGGAAATTCTTTTTTTTTGTGGAGAATATGGATTTAAAAAAAAAAAACAAGACCTGGCATTTTATTTCATTTAAATATTTGCACTTATACTTAAGATATGGTGTTTTTACCGACGTAACCCTAAATATCTTTAAAATTGTAAAAAAATCGTGCCAGTTTGGAGGATGAAAAGTCAGTAAAGTCTGTAAAACTCTGCCCAGTAAAGGGTTAACATACAAGTATCCAAGCAATTATAATTGACCCAGTACAGACATCACTCAATTTTAACTCTTAATGTACCAAAGCGCGATAATCAGCGGTTTACCATTTAGTACCAAAGAGCGGTAATGCGCGACTCGATAGAACTCTCTTTAGAAACGAAATTACAGAAAATAACTATTCAGTGCGGGATGAACGATGTTTTTGACTTCCGGCAATGGCGGCTGTTTACCTCGCTAGTGTTATCGCTTGATTCGTTATGTTTTTTGGAAGTTTTAACGTTTTTTCTTCGAAGATGCGATTTTGCTATACTTTATTACTAATATAATAGTACTAAACTACAGGTAAAAATAGTTTTTTAAACTCAAAACGGCCTTTCGGATACATAAAATAACCATTCTTATTCTAAAGGATGACGTCAGTATGACCATAATAATAAAAATGGATTTTACGCAATTTTTTCAATTTTATAACCGGTTGATCGCAATTCGGGAAATTCTTTTGGTACTGAGGCGGAAGTTTTCCAAAAACCTTATGGCACATTAAGAGTTAAATACACTTTAGACTTGATGTCCCTAACCCCGGAGCAAGACCATGACTATAGTCTAATTCAAAAGTGCCTTACATATCCACTGCAAAAAAAACCAGCCCAGTTTTAAAGTAACTATGAAAAGTAAAAATCAGACAAAGTGGAATTCAAGAGTGACAAGAGTCAGGTAAATATAAACAGCAGAGGCAATTCTGCAGTCTCTATACATACATTATTTCACAGTGAAGTTTAATTGTCTTGTGACAATAATATGTATTTTAAGCAATACAGCGCTGATTTGTAAGTATTCTTATTCCTCAGCCATTTTTCAGCTCTCTAGTCTCTACGATTCACTATGATTATACATAATCCATTTTGTTTATCTAGCATCCCGCTTGCTAGATTTTGTTTTACTAAGCTAAAATAAATTTATTGACTGGAGATAATTTTAAAGTATTATTGGTCTATTTTAATGTTCATAGTCATAGAAGATAAAGGTTTTAAAGAAAATTTCACATTTTATTTTCTTGCTAGATGTCCGATTCTTTTGTTTGTAAATGTGAAAATTGCATTTTGCACATTACTGTGACAACCCAGCAAGTTGTGTGATAAATAAAATGGTTGAGTCAAGTTGACTGTTTTATTTATTGAAAAAATAAAAATGCTTAGACTTAGACATCAAAAGACTTAAAAATGGTGCCGTAAATGCCGTAAAGTGAAAGCTAAAATACTAAAATACAACACATAGCAATGCATTAAATAAATTAAAAATGTAAGGTCTCATGAGAACATTAAATTTTACTGTGAAGAAATAATATACGTGTTCTGTAGAAACTGAGGGATTAATTGGTCTAATCAGAATTGCAAATATCAAATAGTTATAGATAGTATAGTATAGAGTCTAGAGTATAGTCAAACAGATTTAAATTAAGGAAAATTGCTTATATTTATATGTAGAATGTAGAGATATTAAAATATACTCCATATGACATTTCTTCAGCAAAATTACTGCAGTAAGTATCCCCCAATTTATGGCATAATTAATACTGTAAGTACTGTTTACTGTAACTAGACCTAAACTATACTTCGGCAACTGAACTGACATACTACACTGTCTACACTGTGGCATGGACATGTGAATGATGTTCACAAAATTATATATAATATTAAATTGACACTTTTCATTTCGTTAAGTCCGTTTAAAGCAAATCAGTTTTAACAATAAAAAACGTTAATGATAAAACCTTTTAAAGATTTGTAACTAATCCCAAGAAACACTGGATATATATTGATGCCAGATTAAATCATAAACGTATTCGCCGGCAAAACAAGCCTTTTTGAACATGCAAAATAAGTATCGTTTATCTGAACTTTTCGAAAATAACAGCAAATATGAACAAAATAAACATTTGGAAATTATTACATGACATATGATGAAGCGATTAAAAACAAGAACATCTTACCATTTTGGATTGAAATTCGGCTCAAAGTAACAGTAATCCTGTCTTTCTCGTCGATGAGTCAACAATCACTTCCGTATCCGCGACAATTCTTCTTTGGCGCCTCCGAAAATTCCTGCGCTGTACGAAAAGTCCACTAACTAATAATTTTGAAACGATATCTTCAAAATCCAGGTTTTATAATATTGACAGTTTAGATTTATGAAGAAATATATTAATCCTTTGTAGAAGAAATTCAACAATGAAATGAATGTAGTTAGACGAACTACTTCTCAAGAAATTATCATCACTTCGCACACCGGTCACTTGACTACACAGCTTCCCCGCCAAATGTTTCTTGCGCTACTGATTTGTAACCGCGTACGCGATTGGCTGTTTGGGATCTGCAATGCGACATTGGCCCCTATATTCACAGAGGTTGTGGGAACGTCGCGTGAGGTAGTTGCAAAATGCTGTGTAGTCCACATGTTTTAATATTGAAACTGATGTCCAATAATTACTGCTGGAAATGAAAACCACATGTTTATGGCTCAGGAGTCATTACAAATATATCTATACATTTCAAGATTCTCACGCTTAAACAACCCTTCCTTTTTTTTTTTTGACTGCCCCTGGCTTCCACTGCGGAGTCGGTGTCAGTGACTTAATTCATTCTTGAAAACTAGGATACGTAAATTCAGTTGAGAAACAACAAATAACAGCGTGGATAATTTGTTTAATCCCAAAATTAGAATAGAAACTTCCGTATTGTAAAAATTTAATAGGCCATAGGCTGTTGTGGATTAAGAAAGGACTTAACAATGATGTGAATTTTGAGATGAAATTATAGTGCAAGACGCGGGTGTTCAAATGAATGCATGTTTTGTTTTCTGGTATATAAATTAAAACAACATATTTTATCGTCAGGTCGCGAATGTCAGTGTTTCGCAGCAGTTGTAACAAAATGATCGATCCCATCGAAAAAATTAATAAGATAAGATAATAATTTTTAATTTTTGTAATGTGTGCTATGACGGGCTATAGTGAGAGAAGGATCACTAAGAGCAGAGGAGCAATCTAGGGAAGAAGCAGTTGGAAAAAGAGCGAGGAGAAAGCCTAGGCCACTGCATTCGTGTGTGTGACACGCAGAAGAGACCGCCGCCGCCACTCAAGGATCGATCTGTCACACCAAGACCTGCAAATAATAAAGATAATCTATCGTCTTTCGTAGACTGACACATGCCATACATAAGTAACATTTATTAAACGTTCTTGTTGAATATCTAAATAACACTGGAATATCTACTTTATCTGTCATCTTTCAACCAACTTGACATTATTTGGTCAGCGGCGTAGCGTGGGTATGTGCCGCCAGGGGCAGAACACAAATTTGCCCCCCCCCTAAAAATATATAAAAATAAATTAATAAAAAAAAATTGATGTTTTCTGTTTTTTGTCATGGCACAACCTTTCATTTACCAAAGTTGTCAGTCATGTCTTACTCAATAGCAAATAATAGCTATAGATTAGTCAATGTTGGTATATTCATCATTTATCGTCATTAATTTTATTCTAAAGAAGCTGCTTCCACTGCTTAATAAACATGTCAGCAACGTTTGGCTTAATTCTATTATGTTAGGCAAGGAAACTTAGAGCTAAAATAATAATACACTTAAATACATAATCCGGTCTAGGATTAAATTAATTCTTTTAAAAAAAAAAATTGAGGTTGAATATTCCTTGCTTAATGAGCCTTGTGGGATATTTTGAGCAATATAACTTAAAGGCAAAATTTCAAAGTCCAGTAGATTGGCTGATATACGAATATCTAATGTTTTCCAAATTCTTTATGACTGCCGAATCCTCCCATAAACTTCTACAGTAATCTCATCTTATGAAGAATACAACTTTCTTCTAAACTGTTTTTGTACATAACTTATCTTAGATATACAGACGCTCCTTCTATGCAGAAGATAATTGCGTCCACAGACCATGAGAGATGATCTGTTGGCAAGTGATGCAGCGGTCACAGGCCACGGCTATAACATAGATACATATTCGCTTCGATCACCAGATATTTGCTCTCTCGCTCTCGGATTGCAATGTACATTAAAAGGATGAGGTCACATCAGAGGCGTCATTAGGGTTGGTGTCACCCGGGGCGGCCCGCCCCCCCGCACCCCTTAGCGACGCCACTGGGTCACCGCATACAATTTTAGCAAATGTCAAAGCTTCTTTAAAGCATTATATTAGTTTCTCTGTCTTAGCGTCTACAATACATTTTAGTATTATACGTTTGTAAAAAAAATATTTCGGGAATTATTGACTTCAAAAAGTACATGTTTCCAAATAAATATATTTAATTGAAATCTTTGAAAAAAATATATGTAATAAAATTATAATTAAGGAGCCTAAATCTGGATAATAGTCCATCCAAACAAAATTAAACACTTTAAATGGCTCGACCTGAGCTATGCATAAAATATTATAGCAGTGAGCAATGTTATAAAAAAACGCAAATTATTATTATTATTTCTTCTTCTAAAATATTATTTCAATGTTGAAGTTACAGATGCCAAAATTAACTATGTCATAGATATGCAGATGTCAAAATCAACCGTGCCATGGATATATACAGATGCCAAAATTAACTATGGCATGGGCATAACGACTTAAACCATAGAAATCCTCCGAGTTTTCCAGTGCCAAATAACGGGAACATACAGAAATTTACATTTTGTTGTCACCCCCCCTGATGGTGTCACCCGGGGCGGCCCGCCCCCTCCGCACCCCTAGTGACGCCACTGGTCATGGATATATGCCTGAACTTTTCGAAATTTATGAAAAATTTGACCTAATCTCAAAAACAATTTTTTAAAGCAAATGAAAATGAAAATTTTAAACTTGAGAAATCAAATTATAATTTTATAATTATAAGCAAGACTACGAATAGTCAACTTTTACAAAGCCTAATACTAATTCAGCATTCATACTTTTAGTCGGAAATTTAAAACTTTACTATCATTGGGATTGGGTTTACCAAGAACACCATGGGCTGTTTTTTTAAATACATATTTTTATATAGTAGCCCCACATCTTGTAGTGTGCTGTAAATTTATTATAACCCATGTATCATGTAGTAGCTGTTCCTTGCAGGCCAACCTGACACACATATGTAAACATTACACAGCGAAGAGTGATTCACCTCCGAACGGAGGTAGAGGTAGGCCGAACTTTTAATATGAAGAGGTGAAAGGTCAAGGAAAACAACAAATGAAACGCCAGTTTGAATATTGGCACAGAAAGTGCGAGTAAAAGAAGCGATATAATTATAATGTTATTAACAATTTATCATTTCAATCAAGAATTTGCATTTTTTCCAAACCAATATTAAAGATTGTATTATTTATCTGTCTCGTCCTAACTAACGTCTCTGACTAACGTCTCTGAATAACGTCTCTAACTAACGAGTCTAACTAACGTCTCTGACTAACAATGAACTAACCATACTGCGTCACTAAATTAAATAGAAGCCACCATAAATTCAGAAAGGCCATGGTCACTCTACGTCACAGAAGGTATCGGACTGCTGGTCTGTTCATGGAAATTAGATCTGCGCCTCTTAACTTTTAAAACTTACTTTACATTGATAATTATAATCAGCGGGGACTGATTTATCTTGACAAACGGGCCGTCCATAAATGACGTTACGCACCTAGTTGGGGGGAGGGGGTCAAACTTTTGTGACCATGTGTGACGAGGGGGAGGGAGGAGGGTTGAAGAAATGTGACGTCACATCAAAACAGGTAATTTAAAATAAAACTTCCACTTAAATATTTGATCACCTAATTTTTTTACATCGGTTGGCGAAAACTATCGAAAATGAAAATTAAATCTAATTATAATCCTTAAGTTTGAGAACCCACAAGGGAAAGTATGAAATTGAAATCGATACCCGGCGTTGTTTGATGTTGACATCAAAGTACGTTTGATGTAACCGCCGCTCCGTTTGGTTCCCTTACAGGATGCCCGTCAGTCAGTCGAGAGATTCTTTAAAAAAATTATTTCAAAAATATGTTTTTGATTTATAAACAAATTTATTAACCGTGGCGATTAATGGTTAATGTTTAATTTTTAAGTATTATCATGAAACATGACCAGAATCCAGACCTTCATTAACAATTGTCTAAGAATTCACTGGCCGGACAAAATCAGCAACCAGGAACTGTGGCAGCGGACTAAACAGAAGCCCACTGAGGAAGAGATTCTTCAAAAGCGGTGGAGGTGGATCGGTCATACACTAAGGAAACCTGCTTCTAATACAACAAGGCAAGCCCTGAAATGGAACCCACAGGGTAAACGGAAAAGAGGCCGCCCAAGAAACACCTGGCGCCGAGAATTGGAGGCAGACATCAAGAGGATTGGCCATGAATGGAAGATCCTGGAGAAAATGGCCCAGGATAGAGATGCCTGGAGAGCTCTTGTAGGTGGCCTATGTCCTAGGAGGAAGTGCAGACGCCGGCGATGATCGGTAGATGTCCCTCATGGACGAGAAGGCTCAACAACATGAAATATAATCAATGGATGTTAACACGGTTCGTTTCTTGAAGGCCAGTTAACTATAGACATATGGAAACAACAAAAACTGTTTATCTCTTAACCCGCCCATTTTCGTTTAGATATTTTCGCCTATCCTTTAAGCCCAAAGAGTAAAAGTGAGCCATCCCCAAACGACTTCTCATTGTGACTAGGCCTGTCAACGGGTACCCGGCTGTTGCCGTGCGATTATTCGGGAAGTACAATTCCGCCCGGCTACCCGTAAAAATTTAACTGCAATGTTTTTAGTCTATATCAATGGTGGACAAACAGCGGCTAGTGAGTCGCATGCGACTTTTCTCCCTATACATGGCGACTCGCGTTAATTCAATTTATAAAAGATATGTTATTACTGGAAGATTACAAGATATGTTATTACTGGAAGATTACAAGATATGTTATTACTGGAAGATTTCAAGATATGTTATAACTGGAAGATTACAAGATATGTTATTACTGGAAGATTACAAGATATGTTATTACTGGAAGATTTCAAGATATGTTATTACTGGAAGATTACAAGATGTTATTACTGGAAGATTACAAGATATGTTATTACTGGAAGATTACAAGATATGTTATTACTGGAAGATTACAAGATATGTTATTACTGGAAGATTTCCATGCCATATTTAATAATCCATCATGCCTCAATGCGGCTATATCAACAATTTTTTTTTATATTTTAAAGTGGCTCTCAGTTAATACACGTCTGATCACTCCTGGTCTATACAACCGCCGGCCCAATTGCGGCTCTTCGGTGTTCACATTGCAGTTTGCAATTAATTCATCGGCATTTTTATTGAAGCTTGTGAGGCGAGCGCACTATTGACTTCGTCCAGCCACCAAGTTAGTGGCCTGTCTGTCATAGAATAAAAGCAGAGATGTTATTATTAATAACACAAAATACTCTTCTTTTTAGTTATATTCAGTCCACCCTTATTCTCGCTCTTGTTTTTCCTTTTTAGATATGGCTGTTAGAATAAACCCTTGTAATAAAATTCGAAAAATCTCACCCCTTCCTCATCTATTAGTCCCTCTCCCACCCTGTACAGTGTAAGATTACAACAATACCCCGAAATAAATATACGCCATTACAAAAGAAACAAAATGCACCAAATGAGCTCTGTACTCAGCGGCGTACCGTGCATGGAGGGGGTCAGTGCACCCAGCGAGTCACGTTTTCACTTATTAAAGTGTGAGGTTTGCATTTCAGCGCAATGCATTGTTTTTTCCCTCGCTACTGGCCCCCCCCCTCCCTTCCTTAGTCGGCGTCGCGCGCGCTAAACAAAAGAAATGAGTCACGAGTGACAGAAAGACACACATCGGGTTTTGATATGAGTGGAAGTCAAAACACGAACACGCCTACATCCACAGGGGGGCGCTTATAGCCAGAAGGGGCGCTGGCAGTTCTAACTCTCTTCTTTTTAAAACGATATTTTGAGACAACAATTTTTACGTCCAAATGTGTTTTTAGTTGATCGGGGCATATATACATTCAGTAAAACCTGGGGGAAATAGTATAATATATAATAGATAAATAGAGAAAAACAACAACAACAACAAATACGTATCAAAAACAAAACAATTACCGAGAGCTTCAAAGGAAAAGCATTAAAAAAAAAAACCCCACCTACTAATCTATGCAACAATATGATCCAAACTTTTGTATTAGCCTTCAAGAGAAACGTCACACAGGAAGTTGACAAATAGTGATGCTTGCTCAATGTATTTTAATATAATATACAGAATACAAATATCATAACGTTAATTCCAGAGCAGGCGTGAGAAAAATGGCGCAGTTTTCATTGCCAACCGGGTTGAGGGGGAGGGGCGGCCAAAAAAAAATATTAGGACGCCACAGGAGTGCTACATAGCTGAACTACTAGTAATACACCATTACCCTGCTACATAGCTGAACTACTAGTAATACACCATTACCCTGCTACATAGCTGAACTATATAAAAACAAAGGTGATAGGAGTGATTGCAATAATTATCGCGGCATTTCACTCCTTAGTATTGTAGGAAAGACTATTGCCCGCGTTATACTAAAACGTTTACAAAGCCTAGCATCCCGCGTCTATCCAGAATCTCAGTGTGGTTTCCGGTCCGGTAGGTCTACCATAGACATGGTGTTCTCCATACGACAGCTCCAGGAAAAATGCAGAGAGCAGCAGATGCCACTATACATTGCATTTGTGGACCTTACAAAAGCCTTCGACTTAGTCAGTCGCAACGGGCTATTCCAAATACTGGCAAAAATTGGATGTCCCCCTCACCTACTTGCCATCATCAGACAGTTCCATGAAAATATGCTTGGCACAGTACAGTTCGATGGAGCTAAGTCAGAGGCCTTCCCTGTCAGCAGCGGAGTTAAACAAGGTTGTGTACTCGCACCAACACTCTTCGCAATATTCTTCTCTGTACTTCTTCGATACGCATTCAAGGATAGCAGTGAGGGAATCTGGTTACATACCAGAGCTGATGGAGGACTTTTCAACACTGCCCGCCTCCGAGCCAAGACCAAAACGACGGATGTCCTAATTCGAGAGCTACTATTTGCGGATGATGCGGCACTAACAGCACATACAGAATCTGGTTTGCAACAACTCGTGTCAAGCTTCTCCAATGCCTGCAAAGAATTTGGTCTGCAAATCAGCTTGAAAAAGACAAACATCATGGCCCAAGACACTCGACCTCCTCCTACCATAAATATCGATAATGAAAACTTGGAGGTTGTGGACAGCTTCACCTACTTTGGATCCAAGGTCTCCAATACACTGTCCATTGAAGAAGAAATAAACAGCAGAATTGGCAAGGCAGCCGCAACAATGGCTAAACTAAATAAGCGGCTCTGGCAAAACACCAAGCTAACGGAGAAAACCAAACTGTGCGTCTATCGAGCCTGTGTCATCAGTACACTACTATATGGGAGCGAGACATGGACCACTTATACATCACAAGAGCGTAAGCTTAACAGCTTCCATTTGAGATGCTTGCGCCGCATCCTTGGTATTAAATGGCAAGAAAAAGTGCCTAATAGTGAGGTACTAACGCGTGCCAATACCCAAAGCATGTTCTCAATTCTTAGTGAAAGACGCCTGAGGTGGCTAGGACATGTCAAAAGAATGAGCCCCGGCCGCATCCCGAAGGACCTCCTATATGGTGAACTTGCTTCAGGAAAGAGGAAAACAGGTCGCCCACGCTTGCGATTTAAAGATGTCTGTCAAAGGGACATGAAAGCAGCCAAAATACATACAAGTGACTGGGAGTGTAAGGCAGAAGACCGATCTACGTGGCGCACAGTTGTCAAAGAGGGCGTCATAGTAGCCGAGGAGCGAAGAATGGAGGAGGCTGCAGACAGAAGAGCTAGGAGAAAGGCCAAAACATTTGGAAGCACAGAACTCGTGTGTAAAAACCGTGGCAAAGACTGTCACTCAAGGATAGGACTGCACAGTCACTCGAGGAAATGCAACCCAACCCCAAGGTGATGCACCATCATCTCGCGAGACGGAAGGATGCCGGAGGATAGCTGAACTACTAGTAATATACCATTACCCTGCTACATAGCTGAACTACTAGTAATACACCATTACCCTGCTACATAGCTGAACTACTAATAATACACCATTACCCTGCTACATAGCTGAACTACTAGTAATACACCATTACCCTGCTACATAGCTGAACTGCTAGTAATATACCATTACCCTGCTACATAGCTGAACTACTAGTAATATACCATTACCCTGCTACATAGCTGAACTACTAGTAATACATCATTACCCTCCTACATAGCTGAACTACTAGTAATAGTAATACACCATTACCCTGCTACATAGCTGAACTACTAGTAATATACCATTACCGTGCTACATAGCTGAACTACTAGTAATACATCATTACCCTGCTACATAGCTGAACTACTAGTAATAGTAATACACCATTACCCTGCCACATAGCTGAACTACTAGTAATATACCATTACCCTGCTACATAGTTGAACTACTAGTAATATAACATTACCCTACTACATAGCCGAACTACTAGTAATATACCATTACCCTGCTACATAGCTGAACTACTAGTAATATACCATTACCCTGCTACATAGCTGAACTACTAGTAATAGTAATACACCATTACCCTGCTACATAGCTGAACTACTAGTAATACACCATTACCCTGCTACATAGCTGAACTACTAGTAATAGTAATATACCATTACCTTGCTACATAGCTGAACTACTAGTAATACACCATTACCCTGCTACATAGCTGAACTACTAGTAATATACCATTACGCTGCTACATAGCTGAACTACTAGTAATACACCATTACCCTGCTACATAGCTGAACTACTAGTAATATACCATTACCCTGCTACATAGCTGAACTACTAGTAATAGTAATACACCATTACCCTGCTACATCACTGAAATACTACTAATGGTAATACACCATTACAATGCTACAGTTACGCAAGATAAAATTGGTAATTATATTACAGTATTCCCAGGGGCAGGGGCGTCGCTAGGGTTGGTGTCACCCGGGGTGGTAGCTCATGGTGTCACCCCCTCATGATTTAAGAGGGACGTACATAAATGACGTCACGTGAGGTTACCAATTTTCCCACACCCTCCCTTTTTCACCCGCGTCATACTTTGTCACAAAAACGTAAAGCCCAACCCCTTCTTCCGTTATGACGTCACAAAGCTTAGACACCCCTCTCCAAAGCCATAATTTTCTCAATAAAAATTAGCATGTTGCAAATAAGTATTTTGTCATTTAATATGTATTTAGTGTAAGTATGCACTCTAGTATCGTAACACGCGGGGAGCCATTGAAAACGTCATTAAATAAATTGTAAACAATTAAATATTTAAGGGGACTTTTATTTAAAGTTGCGGGTTTTTTTGATGTGACGTCACATTTTTAAACACACCCACCCCCTAGTCACACATCGTCACAGATGCGTGACCCCTCCCCCTATTGTTGATTAAAGGGAGGGGGCTGAGCGGGCTAAAGCCAGGGGCCCCCAATAATTTAAATGTTATCATAATGTATAATAAAGATGGGCCAATGTTTGTATGAATCCCTGAAAATGCCTTGGACAGTCATAAGTCAATGCTGCAGTTATAAGTAGGAAGTATAACAGAGTCTGGGCTAATCTTTGTAAGAAGTGCAGTGGTGCTCATTTTTTGCCGTGTACAACTTATTCCCTTCACTTGGTTGGGAAACGTGGAGCAGTTGTCTTCTGCAAAATCTTTATACCTGGCTTGTTGCATCTACTCATCGTCGACAGATACTTCCAAAACACATAAAAGTGATACATGTTAAGAAAGCCTTGTCTGACACAAGATGGTCTGCCCGACATAATGCTGTAAGCAGGGCCGGCCTAAGGGAATTGGAGGCCCTAATCGAAGTGAATTTGGTGGCTTAAAATGTAACAGAAAATTATGAAATAAATATTGAAATATTCTTGTGCGAAGCCCCCAATAATAATGAGACTAATTGGAGGCCATAGGAGTTTGCCGGTTTACTTATGCCTAAAGCCGGCCCTGCTGTAAAGTGTGTTCATAACTCATACTATGAGAATATTGTAAAAGAACTTGCAAGTCAAGAAACACGACTTCAACTCCTTGTGGTCTGTGTAACAAGTATCTTTAATGAATCTTAGAATCAACCTCTGTTACATAGCGAACCTTACATTAATAGCCACCCATCCTCTCCCTTCACGACTACACACTATTTTCCGTTCACAGCACAAACCACGTGTTTCATGCTCAGTCATCTCGCATGCTCATACCATGTCAATACAACAACACAACATGACTCTCACAAATATTGCAGCACTGAAAGAATTAGCATCTAACGAAAATCAGCCCCGTGTCTGTTGACTTGAAGCAGAAAGATTTCGGAAGGAACTTAAACAATTTAAAGTCGCTATGTTGAATTTGGGAAACAATTTTAGAGAGATTTCAGAAAACAAAATTATCCCTTCAAGAGCAGAGAATATCTTTGATTTCAGCCAAGTATTTGAAGTCTCTCATTGAGTTTGTTCAAAGAAAGCATTCTTAATTTGATTCATATGAAGACAAAGGAAAGGACAAGTCCGTGGAAAAAAAGAGTTTAAATAATCGATAATACTATCAAAGAAGAGAAAGTGTCTGTTTGATATCACCAAAATGGTATTTATGGTAATCATTGACAAACTTTTTGAAGCCCCACAACATCGATTAAGCGCATATAAAGACATGTATTCTGAGCTCAGCAATGACGTCATTCGATGGGCAGCAGCCAAGTTAATGAAGAATATTAAAGTCATTTCGAAGACTGCTTACCTTCACAATTAGTCCAATTTTCAGAACTCTTAAAAAACTTATTGTCCAGGCTCAGGGTAAGGAAAAGGAAGTAACACAATGCGAAACTCAAAACAAGTGCACAGAGCTAAAAATAAATTTTGCTTCTTTTGAATGAGCTAAATTTCAGTTATTTACAAATGTAGCATCGCACTTCGTATTTTATCTCTCAATGATGACTTCAAACTGCAGCAGAGAGCGATCCTTTTCAAAGTTGAAAAGAATACAAAAATGAGTTAGAATTCGTATTGGACAACCAAGACTGAATATGCTCTCTCTAATGACTATTGAAAAGGAACTTGTAAGCTTATTTAGCTTTACTGACCTGATTGAAAACTTCGCCATGAAAAAAATCGCAAACTTAAGTTGTAGGTTGAAATAATAATAAATATTTTT
>MUZC01002143.1:143665-153698 GCA_002072015.1 Radix auricularia
ACAGTTCCATGATCAAGTCAGTCTCACCATTGTCTAGGTGTGCACCATACAGTGCCATTATCAAGTCAGTCTCACCATTGTCTAGGTGTGCACCACACAGTTTCTTGATCAAGTCAGTCTCACCAATGTCTAGGTGTGCACCACACAGTTCCATGATCAAGTCAGTCTCACCATTGTCTAGGTGTGCACCACACAGTTCCATGATCAACTCAGTCTCACCATTGTCTAGGTGTGCACCGTACAGTTCCATGATCAAGTCAGTCTCACCATTGTCTAGATGTGCACCGTACAGTTCCATGATCAAGTCAGTCTCACCTATGTCTAGGTGTGCACCACATAGTTCCATGATCAAGTCAGTCTCTCCTATGTCTAGATGTGCACCGTACAGTTCCATGATCAAGTCAGTCTCAACATTGTCTAGGTGTGCACCGAACAGTTCCATGATCAAGTCAGTCTCACCATTGTCTAGGTGTGCACCACACAGTTCCATGATCAAGTCAGTCTCACCATTGTCTAGGTGTGCACCACACAGTTCCATGATCAAGTCAGTCTCACCTATGTCTAGGTGTGAACCACTCAGTTCCATGATCAAGTCAGTCTTACCATTGTCTAGGTGTGCACCGTACAGTTCTATGATCAAGTCAGTCTCACCTATGTCTAGGTGTGCACCACACAGTTCCATGATCAAGTCAGTCTCACCTATGTCTAGGTGTGCTCAGTACAGTTTCTAGATCAACTCAGTCTCACCAATGTCTAGTTGTGCACCGTACAGTTCCATGATCAAGTCAGTCTCACCTATGTGTAGGTGTGCACCACACATTTCCATGATCAAGTCAGTCTCACCTATGTCTAGGTGTGCACAATTCAGTTCCATGATCAAGTCAGACTCACCAATGTCTAGGTGTGCACCGTACAGTTCAATGACCAAGTCAGTCTCACCAATGTCTAGGTGTGCACCGTACAGTTCCATGATCAAGTCAGTCTAACCAATGTCTAGGTGTGCACCGTACAGTTCCATGATCAAGTCAGTCTCACCATTGTCTAGGTGTGCACCACACAGTTCCATGATCAAGTCAGTCTCACCATTGTCTAGGTGTGCACCACACAGTTCAGGGATCAAGTCAGTCTCACCTTAGTCTAGGTGTTCACCGTACAGTTCCATGATCAAGTCAGTCTCACCATTGTCTAGGTGTGCACCGTACAGTTCCATGATCAAGTCAGTCTCACCATTGTCTAGGTGTGAACCACTCAGTTCCATGATCAAGTCAGTCTTACCATTGTCTAGGTGTGCACCGTACAGTTCCATGATCAAGTCAGTTTTACCTATGTCTAGGTGTGCACCACACAGTTCCATGATCAAGTCAGTCTCACCTATGTCTAGGTGTGCTCAGTACAGTTTCTAGATCAACTCAGTCTCACCAATGTCTAGTTGTGCACCGTACAGTTCCATGATCAAGTCAGTCTCACCTATGTGTAGGTGTGCACCACACAGTTCCATGATCAAGTCAGTCTCACCTATGTCTAGGTGTGCACAATACAGTTCCATGATCAAGTCAGACTCACCAATGTCTAGGTGTGCACCGTACAGTTCCATTACCAAGTCAGTCTCACCAATGTCTAGGTGTGCACCGTACAGTTCCATGATCAAGTCAGTCTCACCAATGTCTAGGTGTGCACCGTACAGTTCCATGATCAAGTCAGTCTCACCATTGTCTAGGTGTGCACCACACAGTTCCATGATCAAGTCAGTCTCACCATTGTCTAGGTGTGCACCACACAGTTCAGGGATCAAGTCAGTCTCACCATAGTCTAGGTGTTCACCTTACAGTTCCACGATCAAGTCAGTCTCACCATTGTCTAGGTGTGCACCGTACAGTTCCATGATCAAGTCAGTCTCACCATTGTCTAGGTGTGCACCACACAGTTCCATGATCAAGTCAGTATCACCATTGTCTAGGTGTGCACCGTATAGTTCCATGATCAAGTCAGTCTCACCTATGTCTAGGTGTGCACCACAGAGTTCCATGATCAAGTCAGTCTCACCATTGTCTAGGTGTGCACCGTACAGTTCCATGATCAAGTCAGTCTCACCTATGTCTAGGTGTGCACCACACAGTTCCATGATCAAGTCAGTCTAACCATTGTCTAGGTGTGCACCACACAGTTCCATGATCAAGTCAGTCTCACCATTGTCTACGTGTGCACCGTATAGTTCCATGATCAAGTCAGTCTCACCATTGTCTAGATGTGCACCACACAGTTCCATGATCAAGTCAGTCTCACCATTGTCTAGGTGTGCACCGTACAGTTCCATGATCAAGTCAGTCTCACTAATGTCTAGGTGTGCACCACACAGTTCCATGATCAAGTCAGTCTCACCATTGTCTAGGTGTGCACCACACATTTCCATGATCAAGTCAGTCTCACCATTGTCTAGGTGTGCACCACACAGTTCCATGATCAAGTCAGTCTCTCCTATGTCTAGGTGTGCACCATACAGTTCCATGATCAAGTCAGTCTCACCATTGTGTAGGAGTGCACCACACAGTTCCATGATCAAGTCAGTCTCACCATTGTCTAGGTGTGCACCACACAGTTCCATGATCAAGTCAGTCTCTCCTATGTCTAGATGTGCACCGTACAGTTCCATGATCAAGTCAGTCTCACTAATGTCTAGGTGTGCACCACACAGTTCCATGATCAAGTCAGTCTCACCATTGTCTAGATGTGCACCGTACAGTTCCATGATCAAGTCAGTCTCACCTATGTCTAGGTGTGCACCACACAGTTCCATGATCAAATCAGTCTCTCCTATGTCTAGATGTGCACCGTACAGTTCCATGATCAAGTCAGTCTCACCTATGTGTAGGTGTGCACCACAAAGTTCCATGATCAAGTCAGTCTCACCTATGTCTAGGTGTGCACCGTACAGTTCCACGATCAAGTCAGTCTCACCATTGTCTAGGTGTGCACCATACAGTGCCATGATTAAGTAAGTCTCGCCATTGTCTAGGTGTGCACCTCACAGTTTCTTGATCAAGTCAGTCCCACCAATGTCTAGGTGTGCACCACACAGTTCAATGATCAAGTCAGTCTCACCTATGTCTAGGTGTGCACCGTACAGTTCCATGATCAAGTCAGTCTCACCTATGTCTAGATGTATACCGTACAGTTCCATGATCAAGTCAGTCTCACCTATGTCTAGGTGTGCACCACACATTTCCATGATCAAGTCAGTCTCACCAATGTCTAGGTGTGCACCACACAGTTCCATGATCAAGTCAGTCTCACCAATGTCTAGGTGTGCACCACACAGTTCCATGATCAAGTCAGTCTCACCATTGTCTAGGTGTGCACCACACAGTTCCGTGATCAACTCAGTCTCACCATTGTCTAGGTGTGCACCGTACAGTTCCATGATCAAGTCAGTCTCACCATTGTCTAGATGTGCACCGTACAGTTCCATGATCAAGTCAGTCTCACCTATGTCTAGGTGTGCACCACGCAGTTCCATGATCAAGTCAGTCTCTCCTATGTCTAGATGTGCACCGTACAGTTCCATGATCAAGTCAGTCTCGCCATTGTCTAGGTGTGCACCACACAGTTTCTTGATCAAGTCAGTCTCACCAATGTCTAGGTGTGCACCATACAGTGCCATGATCAAGTCAGTCTCACCATTGTCTAGGTGTGCACCGTACAGTTCCATGATCAAGTCAGTCTCACCTATGTCTAGATGTGCACCGTACAGTTCCATGATCAAGTCAGTCTCACCTATGTCTAGGTGTGCACCACACAGTTCCATGATCAAGTCAGTCTCACCAATGTCTAGGTGTGCACCACACAGTTCCATGATCTAGTCAGTCTCACCAATGTCTAGGTGTGCTCAGTACAGTTTCTAGATCAACTCAGTCTCACCATTGTCTAGGTGTGCTCAGTACAGTTTCTAGATCAACTCAGGCTCACCAATGTCTAGGTGTGCTCAGTACAGTTTCTAGATCAACTCAGTCTCACCATTGTCTAGGTGTGCTCAGTACAGTTTCTAGATCAACTCAGTCTCACCAATGTATAGGTGTGCTCAGTACAGTTTCTAGATCAACTCAGTCTCACCAATGTCTAGGTGTGCTCAGTACAGTTTCTAGATCAACTCAGTCTCACCAATGTCTAGGTGTGCAAAGTACAGTTCCATGATCAAGTCAGTCACACCATTGTCTAGGTGCGCACATTGATGTAATATAGTTTTATTTGGGTTAAACAAGTTCAAAATATCACTGATATGATACATGAAATTTTTGGCTATTATAATTTCCTCTTAAACTGTTTAAATCATTGTGCCGCCCAATCAATTAGTTCCAGATATAATCGACTCGGGACCATTGAATTTTTTTTTTTTTTTTTTAGGTAATGAAATTGCTAAATCCTCAAATTACTTCCCGACAGATCGATTAATAAGTCTGATCACAAGTAGATCGTGCGATTAATTATTCATATATTCGTTACTTTTATCTATAATATGCTTACTTTTATCTGTAATATGCTAAATTTTATCTGTAATATGGTAGTTTTTAACTCCAATATGGTAGTTTTTAACTCCAATATGTTAGTTTTTAACTCCAATATGGTAGTTTTTAAAATATGGTAGTTTTTAACTCCAATATGGTAGTTTTTAAAATATGGTAGTTTTTAACTCCAATATGGTGGTTTTTAAAATATGGTAGTTTTTAACTCCAATATGGTGGTTTTTAACTTTAATATGGTAGTTTTTAACTTTAATATGGTAGTTTTTAACTCCAATATGGTAGTTTTTAACTCTAATATGGTAGTTTTTAACTTTAATATGGTAGTTTTTAACTCCAATATGGTGGTTTTTAACTTTAATATGGTAGTTTTTAACTCCAATATGGTAGTTTTTAACTCTAATATGGTAGTTTTTAACTCAAATATGGTTTTTTTAACTCTAGACTGGGCCACGCGCAATCCGTTTCGAATAGTGTCCAGTAATTGTTAAGCCCGGCCCTAGGGTTACTTGACATTAGTATAACTGCAAGTAAGGTTGGTACTACCAGTAAGGTTGGTACTACCAGTAAGGTTGGTACTACCAGTAAGATTGGTACTACCAGTAAGGTTGGTACTACCAGTAAGGTTGGTACTACCAGTAAGGTTGGTACTACAAGTAAGGTTGGTACTACAAGTAAGGTTGGTACTACCAGTAAGGTTGGTACTACAAGTAAGGTTGGTACTACCAGTAAGGTTGGTACTACAAGTAAGGTTGGTACTACAAGTAAGGTTGGTACTCCAGCCAGTTCCACAAAATCATCCTTACATTTCATGGTCATATTATTATTAGCCATGTCAATTTAATACGTATCTTCAGTTAATTGCTATCCCAATCTGCTGGCATGAGGCTCAAGACATTGGATCGAACAGTCTGGGTTATCCCAGTACCGATTACAGACGCAATTCATTTGTGTCTAGTAACACTAGAAAAGTTTGCTAAAAATATTCGTCTGTAAATAACATACTAACGTATTGATTTAAATAAACCTAACGTGTCTTTAGCGCTATTTAACTGGAGTAATTTGAGAACTACTAGACATTAACAACAACTGCTACGCGCTCACGCTCAACAACCACACTCACACACACGCGCAGGCACGCACCACGAACACACACACGCACACACACAAAACAGAAACAAACAAGAATGGAAAATAAGTATCTAAATTAAAAACAACAACCACACACACACGCACACACACAAAACAGAAACAAACAAGAATGGAAAATAAGTATCTAAATTAAAAACAACAACCACAGCAACACAAAAATAAATAAAAAAAAACAAATAAACACCTAAAATCAAAGAACATATTCAGCAGCATGTATTGTACACACATTCCCATGTTCAGATTTGTGCACATGTTCACATTGACGCCAGTGAGAATTGTGGACACATGAACACTTGTACGAGTTTAATAGTCAACACTGTTTCCCTTCCCCCCCCCCCGGGGGCACTCATCTGATGACGTCATACTCTGAGATTATTCCCCTTGGTCGTGATGTGATTTGATGAAGTCTTACAAATATCAACAGTGAACTCGTTGAAAGACAAGGGTGCAGTGGCGTAGCTTAGGAACTATTGTGAAGAGGGGTGTAACATATTGTAGTAGTATAGAGCCATCATTCAAATAGTTGTAACATATTGTAACTTCAACTTTTTCTTATATATGCTTTATTTAATTAATTCAGGAAATTAACAGCATAATCTGAACTGAACTGAACTGTCCCTTAACCCGACGCTGGGTCGTTGGGGCACCATTTTGAGCTGCGCACTATCTCATGCCAAGTGTCACGGTTCTGAGCTGCCTTCTGGGAATCGCTAAATGAAAGGCCGGTCCACTCTTTGATATTGTCCTCCCATCTCTTCCTTGGTCTGCCTCTTTTCCTTGTTCCCTGGACTGTGCCTTGCAATATCGTCTTTGAGAGACCTCCAGATCTTGTCACGTGTCCGTACCATCGTAGTTTCCTCTTTTTAATTGAGGTGAGAAGGTCCCCGTAAAGGCCAATGACAGCACTTATTTTGTCGCGGACCCCTTCGTTCGTGATGTGCGCCGTGTAGGAGATGTTTAATACCTTTCGAAAACATCTCATCTCAAGCGCATTAATTCTTTTTTGGAGGTCTGCGGTGAGCGTCCAAGCCTCACAACCATAAAGGAAGACTGACATTGCCAGAAATCGCATTAGTCGAATCTTTGATCTCAGGGAGAGCTTCTTGCTTTGCCAGATGTTTTTCAGTTTGCTTAGTGCTGCAGTTGTTTGGGCCATTCTGGCAAGAATTTCTGGCTTTGAGCCTTCATCGGATATTATAGCCCCTAGATATTTAAAGGTAAGGACCTCCTCGAGTTTTTGCCTGTTTATCCGTATTTCACTTGTAAAATTCGTATTTGCCATGACCTTGGTCTTCTCTGCATTGATTTCCATGCCATAGGCCTTTGACGTCTTCTCTAGTTTTGCAAGGAATTTGTTTTAGTTCATCCTCGCTGCCAGTGTAATCATTGAGTGTATTATACCGTCAGTATTAGGATGACCTACCTGTTCTCTTATTCCAAAGTACATCTCAGAGACCTCATGTACTCACGTTATTGAAAGGTCAATCATTCTACTGGCTTTATTGAAAGGTCTATCTATAGGTAGACCTGTCTAAGCAACTGTCTTGAAAGGTCAATAAATAAGTAGAAATCAATGACACGATTTGTGGCATCGTCCTTCCAAACGACCTGTTTAGTCACCATATTGCTGCTTTCAGAATGTAAACCTTAGTTGACTTTCTCTTAGTTCCTGTTTAGTCAATCGTGTAAATCAGTAAGCAGCTAAATGTAACACAGCCCGCAGTAGAAACAACCCGCCCCCACCCAATGGATTATTTCAGCGGATATCCCCTTAGTTATGACGTAACACAGCCCGCCATAGAAACACCCCCACCCCCACTTTGTTATGACGTAATATTCGCTCTCTGAACTAAATCCCTAAATATTTTTAGAACAAATCTGACTTGTGCTGTCACCAGGGCGCTGACGTCACTCTGTCCATGGGGCTATTAACAGACTCATTAAGTTGTATTGATTCAGGGCAGAGAGCCCTGGCGGCCCTGGATTGACCTCTACACCACCAGGCCATGGGATCAAGGGTTTCATTGACATACGCCCTGGGGCCATAGTGGCCAGAGGTTCTAGTGTTGTATCAACTAGACCCTACATCCTGGACTGATCTATACACCACCAGGCTAGGAGATCAAGGGTTTTATTGACATACGTCCAGGGGCCATAGTGGCCAGAGGTTCTAGTGTTGTATCAACTAGACCCTACATCCTGGACTGATCTATACACCACCAGGCTAGGAGATCAAGGGTTTTATTGACATACGTCCAGGGGCCATAGTGGCCAGGGGTTCTAGTGTTGTATCAACTAGATACTACATCCTGGACTGATCTATAGACCACCAGGCCATGAGATCAAGGGTTTTATTGACATACGTCCAGGGGCCATAGTGGCCAGGGGTTCTAGTGTTGTATCAACTAGATACTACATCCTGGACTGATCTATAGACCACCAGGCCATGAGATCAAGGGTTTCATTGACATGACATACGTCCTGGGTTCGTTGTAAGCAGGGGTCCCAGTGAGATGAACAACAACACACTACATGTGTGACGTAATGATCGTTGAAGCTCGGGTAGCGTGAAGGCTTTTTTTGGATGACGTCAGACAGAAAGCATGACGTCAGACAGACAGCATGACATCAGATAGAAAGAATGACGTCAGACAGACAACATGACGTCAGACAGACAGCATAACGTCAGACAGAAAGCATGACGTCAGACAGGCAACATGACGTCAGACAGAAAGCATGACGTCAGACAGACAACATGACGTCAGACAGAAAGAATGACGTCAGACAGAAAGCATGACGTCAGACAGAAAGATGTTTATGTCAATGTTTATGACAATGTTTATATCAATGTTTATGTCAATGTTTTTGTCAATGTTTATGTCAATGTTTATATCAATGTTTATGTCAATGTTTATGTCAATGTTTATGTCAATGTTTATGTCAATAATTATGTCAATGTTTATGTCAATGTTTATGTCAATATGTTGACATCGATCTCAGATGTCAAAGTCGGGATGTACTTATGGCGTAAAGACTTGACGCAAGGAATGGCAAACCGTGCAACAATTCATCTCAAGTTTCCAGGCATTTTCGATATTATGTTCCCACTGGTATCGATAGAAACGAATCTGGTATCGATAAAATGCGTTTTTTCTCTGTACTATCAAACTATCAACAGAGTCGACGAAATTTTTCAATTTTTTGCTTAAGCATTTCTAGGGAAAAAACATTTTCATTTCGAAAAATAACAGCTTAAAATTTGCAGTCATGAGTTTATTAATTTTTGCCGCGATCTAAAGCAATAAAGTCAGGACCCCAAGTCTCGTATTATACCACGAGATGTCATGGCATAGAGTGCGATCTAAAGCAATAAAGTCAGGACTATGTTCTCCAAGTCTCGTATTATACCACGAGATGTCATGGCGGTAGGACATTGGCTGTGATTATGTTACGACAGATTGTTACAGTGCGTTATTGAGTGACAGCACAGACATACGGCTCCTCATAGAGTGACAGCACATACATTGACACACGGCTCGTCATAGAGTGACAGCACAGACATTGACACACGGCTCGTCATAGAGTGACAGCACAGACATTGACACACGGCTCGTCATAGAGTGACAGCACATACATTGACATGCGGCTTGTCATAGAGTGACAGCACATACATTGACATACGCTTGTCATAGAGTGACAGCACAGACATTGACATGCGGCTTGTCATAGAGTGACAGCACATACATTAACATGCGGCTTGTCATAGAGTGACAGCACAGACATTGACATGCGGCTTGTCATAGAGTGACAGCACATACATTAACATACGGCTCGTCATAGAGTGACAGCACAGACATTGACATACGCTTGTCATAGAGTGACAGCACAGACATTGACATTTCACAACTCTATCGACAGGTCGATAGTTTGTAAATTGGGTGGAAGTATGCCATCAATGACTTAACGGCAAGGCACACGTTACTCACATCAACATTTGTAACATGGGTGGAAGTATGCCATCAATGACTTAACAGCAAGGCACACGTTACTGACATCAATATTTGTAACATGGGTGGAAGTATGCCATCAATGACTTAACAGCAAGGCACACGTTACTCACATCAACATTTGTAACATGGGTGGAAGTATGCCAGCAATGACTTAACGGCACGGCACCCGTTACTCACATCAACATTTGTAACATGGGTGGAAGTATGCCATCAATGACTTAACAGCACGGCACACGTTACTCACATCAACATTTGTAACGTGGGTGGAAGTATGCCATCAATGACTTAACAGCAAGGCACGCTTTACTCACATCAACATTTGTAACGTGGGTGGAAGTATGCCATCAATGACTTAAA
>MUZC01002143.1:154493-173192 GCA_002072015.1 Radix auricularia
TTACTCACATCAACATTTGTAACATGGGTGGAAGTATGCCATCAATGACTTAACAGCAAGGCACCCGTTACTCACATCAACATTTGTAACATGGGTGGAAGTATGCCAGCAATGACTTAACAGCAAGGCTCCCGTTACTCACATCAACATTTGTAACATGGGTGGAAGTATGCCAGCTATGACTTAACGGCAAGGCACCCGTTACTCACATCAACATTTGTAACATGGGTGGAAGTATGCCAGCAATGACTTAACAGCAAGGCACCCGTTACTCACATCAACATTTGTAACATGGGTGGAAGTATGCCATCAATGACTTAACAGCAAGGCACACGTTACTCACATCAATATTTGTAACATGGGTGGAAGTATGCCATCAATGACTTAACGGCACGGCACGCGTTACTCACATCAACATTTGTAACATGGGTGGAAGTATGCCATCAATGACTTAACAGCACGGCACGCGTTACTCACATCAACATTTTACACCGTCAAAGAGATGTCAAGTCAAATGTTGGTTTATTCTCAACATCAAAAGAAATAATGAAATATTTATCTATGTTCAATGATTCCCAACATCAACAATTTAGATGACACGTTCATTTCGGTTCTCTGTTGTTATTTACGAAATTAGTTTATAATTAAGTGTAAAGATTTAATTTTTAAAAAAAAACAACTTATTTTTGTGTGTTTTTTCTAATACTGACTTTACTGGACCTATTCTGACTTTACTGGACCTATTCTGACTTTACTGGACCTCTGATAGTAGTTTTAGAGAGCTTCTAAAACTTGTCCCAATCTGTCGTTCATTCGTCCTTTCCTTAACTTTTGATACTTTCTTTGATGTACAAGGATGTTTTGTTTACTGTTACTTTGATATTTGCTGGTCTGAATGTCTTTTACTTTGATATTTGCTGGTCTGAATGTCTTTTACTTTGATATTTGCTGGTCTGAATATCTGTTACTTTTTCATTTGCTGGTCTGAATATCTGTTACTTTTTCATTTGCTGGTCTGAATATCTGTTACTTTTTTATTTGCTGGTCTTAAATCTGTTACTTATATATATATACTAGTTTTAAATAAGTTTTTCTGTAGAAGCCTACACAACTTTTTATTTGCATGAAATAAAAGGGTACAATTATCTTAAAGCAATGTGATGGACAACATTTTTGGCAGTTCCAATTGGAGAGTGTACACAAAGATTTTCCTATTTGCCCACTGTGGAGCAGGCCACATACAACTGCCAATGAGAAAAGTATGGTGTCTGCAAGTCTATACCAGCAATCCCAAGAGACTGGCACAATAAGTATGACTGCTTCGTCATGGTAGTGTAATTAGTGTACTTAACAACTTTCCGAATTTTCATTCTTCTAAATACACAGGTTACAGTAGAATATGTAATTTTCAGTTTTTATTTAACTCATTTTAGGAAAAAACTACATTTGGGTTCCGGCCCCCAGAAAGGGATAATTTATAAATTTCCGCCTGTTACGATTGCGGACGTGTACTCAACAATTTACTAAAATTTCATGCTTCTGCCTAATCGAGAAATAGGAGAATTCGTAATTTTTTTCAATTTGTTTATAGCTCAAGTAGGTAAAAAAGTTTTTGGGCACCCGGCCCCACATGAGCGGGAATTTTAAAACGGATCCTGTTTAAGAACCTTCCCCGTGTATTGTTGTGTGCGTGTACTAAATTTCACGTTATTTTTTTTGTCTGGATTTTGTTAATATAGCTTCTTTAAGGAAAAAGTGCATTTAGGCCCCCGGCATCCACGGATAAGAATTTTAAAAAAAAATCTTTTTCGCCATTATTGTCGGGAGATTGTGCTGAATAATGCCTACTGGTGTCGGCGCCCATGGTCACGACACATCCGTCTGCTAAACTTACCCTCCAGAAAAATAAAAGATCGATATTTTAAATAACTTTCAATGTATTCGATTACCCTCGTGTCATCTTTCTGTCTCTGAAATAACCAAGGGAAATCATTTATAAAACTTGATAATGTCAGCCCTCCCAAAAACAACATGTCCATGGAAATCATTATCTGAACTGGCTGGGTGACTGCAGTGCGAGAGCCGGGGCCTAAAAAAAACACATTTAAAATCGACAAACAAGAGAAATCGATGGTCTGAGGGCTGCACAGTTTATCCAGTCGCATTGCGGCTCATTACGTATGCTAGCAATCGATCCCCCACTTCCGGTGACACGCACAGGCGTAGCAGACGACATCACTATCCCCTCCATCATTTCCGGCAGGCCTTTTGCCTGTCGACAGAGCTTTCAGACGCGGGAAAGAACTCTTCATTTCCTTGAGCCAAGGAGTGTCATACTAGACCACTCTATGACCCACCCAGCCAAGGAGTGTCATACTAGACCACTCTCTGACCCCACCCAGTTAAGGAGTGTCATACTAGACCACTCTATGACCCACCCAGCCAAGGAGTGTCATACTAGACCACTCTATGACCCACCCAGCCAAGGAGTGTCTTACTAGACCACTCTATGACCCACCCAGCCAAGGAGTGTCATACTAGACCACTCTCTGACCCCACCCAGCCAAGGAGTGTCATACTAGACCACTCTATGACCCACCCAGCCAAGGAGTGTCATACTAGACCACTCTATGACCCACCCAGCCAAGGAGTGTCATACTAGACCACTAACCACTCTCTGACCACACCAAGACCAGGAGTGTCATACTAGCCCACTAACCACTCTCCGACCCCAACCAGCCCAGGAGTGTAATACTATCCCACTAACCACTCTCTGACCCCACCAAGGCCAGGAGTGTCATACTAGACCACTAACCACTCTCTGACCCCCCCAGCCTAGGACTGTAATACTATCCCACTAACCACTCTCTGACCCCACCCAGCCCAAGAGTGTCATACTAGACCACTCTCTGACCCACCCAGCCCAAGAGTGTCATACTAGACCACTCTCTGACCCACCCAGCCCAAGAGTGTCATACTAGACCACTCTTTGACCCCACCCAGCCCAAGAGTGTCATTCTAGACCACTCTCTGACCCACCCAGCCCAGGAGTGTCATACTAGACCACTAACCACTCTCTGACCCCACTCAGCCTAGGAGTGTCATACTAGCCCACTAGCCACTCTCTGATACACCCAGCCCAGGAGTGTCAAACTAGCCCACTAACCACTCTCTGACCCCACTCAGCCTAGGAGTGTCATACTAGCCCACTAACCACTCTATGATACACCCAGCCCAGGAGAATCATACTAGCCCACTAACCACTCTCTGACCCCACCCAGCCCAGGAGTGTCATACTAGACCACTAACCACTCTCTGACCCCACCCAGCCCAGGAGTGTCATACTAGACCACTAACCACTCTCTGACCCCACCCAGTCGCTTTACAATGAAACATGTGCTAAGTTCTGTATCAGTGTTTCTGTACCATGTGTGTCTGTACCAAATGTGTCGGTTTTAAGTGTGCCTGTACCATGTTTTTGTACCAAGTGTGCCTGTACCAAGTGTGTCTGTACCAAGTGTGTCTGTACCAAGTGTGTCTGTACCAAGTGTGTCTGTACCACGTGTGTCTATACCAAGTGTGTCAGTACCAAGTGTGTCTGTACCAAGTGTGCTTGTACCAAGTGTGTCTGTACCAACTGTGTCTGTACCAAATGTGTCAGTACCAAGTGTGTCTGAACCAAGTGTGTCTGTACCACGCGTGTCTGTACCAAGTGTGTCAGTACCAAGTGTGTCTGCACCAAGTTTTCTGTACCAAGTGTGTCTGCACAAAGTTTTCTGTACCAAGTGTGTCAGTACCACGTGTGTCTGTACCAAGTGTGTCTGTACCAAATGTGTCAGTACCAACTGTGTCTGTACCAAATGTGTCAGTACCAAGTGTGTCTGTACCATGTGTGTCTGTACCAAATGTGTCAGTACCAAGTGTTTCTGTACCACGTGTGTCAGTACCAAGTGTGTCTGCACCAAGTTTTCTGTACCAAGTGTGTCTGTTCCAAGTGTGTCTGCACCATGTGTGTCTGTACCAAGTGTGTCAGTACCACGTGTGTCTGTACCAAGTGTGTCTGTACCAAAAGTGTCAGTACCAAGTGTGTCTGTACCAAATGTGTCAGTACCAACTGTGTCTGTACCAAATGTGTCAGTACCAAGTGTGTCTGTACCATGTGTGTCTGTACCAAATGTGTCAGTACCAAGTGTTTCTGTACCACGTGTGTCAGTACCAAGTGTGTCTGCACCAAGTTTTTTGTACCAAGTGTGTCTGTTCCAAGTAAGTCTGCACCATGTGTGTCTGTACCAAGTGTGTCTGTACCAAGTGTGTCTGTACCAAGTGTGTCTGTACCAAGTGTGTCTGTACCAAGTGTTTCTGTACAAAATGTGTCAGCACCATGTGTGTCTGTACCAAGTGTGCATGTACCAAGTGTGTCTGTACCAAATGTGTCTGTAACACGTGTGTCTGTACCAAGAGTGTCTGTACCATGTTTTTTCCATGTGTGTCTGTACCAAGTGTGTCTGTACCAAGTGTGCTTGTACCAATTGTGTCTGTACCAACTGTGTCTGTACCAAATGTGTCAGTACCAAGTGTGTCAGTACCAAGTGTGTCTGTACCATGCTTTTGTTCCATGTGTGTCTGTACCAAATGTGTCTGTACCACGTGTGTCTGTACCAAGTGTGTCTGTACCAAGTATGTCTGTACCACGTGTGTCTGTACCAAATGTGTCTGTACCATGTGTGTCTGTACCACGTGTGCCTGTACCACGTGTGTCTGTACCACGTGTGTCTGTACCAAGTATGTCTGTACCATGTATGTCTGTACCATGTATGTCTGTACCACGTGTGTCTGTACCAAGTGTGTCTGTACCAAGTATGTCTGTACCACGTGTGTCTGTACCAAGTATGTCTGTACCAAGTGTGTCTGTACCAAGTGTTTGTACCACGTGTGTCTGTACCATGTGTGTCTGTACCATGTGTGTCTGTACCAAGTATGTCTGTACCAAGTGTGTCTGTACCAAGTATGTCTGTACCAAGTGTGTCTGTACCAAGTGTTTGTACCACGTGTGTCTGTACCATGTGTGTCTGTACCATGTGTGTCTGTACCATGTGTGTCTGTACCACGTGTGTGTGTACCACGTGTGTCTGTACCAAGTGTGTCTGTACCACGTGTGTCTGTACCATGTGTGTCTGTACCATGTGTGTCTGTACCATGTGTGTCTGTACCATGTGTGTCTGTACCAAGTATGTCTGTACCAAGTGTGTCTGTACCAAGTATGTCGGTACCACGTGTGTCTGTACCAAGTGTGTCTGTACCACGTGTGTCTGTACCATGTGTGTCTGTACCATGTGTGTCTGTACTATGTGTGTCTGTACCACGTGTGTCTGTACCACGTGTGTCTGTACCAAGTGTGTCTGTACCACGTGTGTCTGTACCATGTGTGTCTGTACCATGTGTGTCTGTACCATGTGTGTCTGTACCACGTGTGTCTGTACCACGTGTGTCTGTACCACGTGTGTCTGTACCATGTATGTCTGTACCACGTGTGTCTGTACCAAGTGTGTCTGTACCAAGTATGTCTGTACCAAGTGTGTCTGTACCACGTGTGTCTGTACCATGTGTGTCTGTACCATGTGTGTCTGTACCATGTGTGTCTGCACCATGTGTGTCTGTACCACGTTTGTCTGTACCACGTGTGTCTGTACCAAGTGTGTCCGTACCACGTGTGTCTGGTAACCAATAGAGACGGTGTGATGTCTGTGACTTGAAGACACTTGTATTGACATTAAAATTGTCTTGTTTCTTTTAACTCTCCATAATTTAGAATCTCCGACAAAAATTAAAATGTTTAAGTAGTTAGGCGAATGTTTCTTAAAAAGCCTAACTTTAGGCCTCAATCAATATGCTATTAACATATATAAACACCCAGTGGTGTGGTTCTGTATGTTTGTAACGTAACGCTGAGGAGCGATGTACGACAGTCTACAGCAGTTAGTTTAGTTGAAACGCTGAGGAGCAATGTACGACAGTCTACAGCAGTTAGTTTAGTTGAAACGCTGAGGAGCGATGTACGACAGTCTACAGCAGTTAGTTTAGTTGAAAAATCGTGTTTTGATGAGCGCTGTAAAAATATTTAATATGATGACGTCATTGTTTGATGTGCATCGGTACGCAAAATACAACCCCTATTATTATTGACAAGTTAAGTTCGTGAGCCCACTCTCCTCAACGTCTTCGAAGTGTTACTAGGTAATAGTAATATTAAAAGGAAATCGGGAAGGAAACTTTGGCTTGAAATTGCAGACGAACAAAATTCTACAAGTAAGTAAGCCACAAATATTATTGTAGATGTTGTTTATAAATAATATAATAGTCCAAGTCACTGGATCTGTAACGCTGAGGAGCGATGTACGACAGTCTACAGCAGTTAGTTTAGTTGAAAAATCGTGTGTTGATGAGCGCTGTAAAAATATTTAATATGATGACGTCATTGTTTGGTGTGCATCGGTACGCAAAATACAAATCGTGTGTTGATGAGCGCTGTAAAAATATTTAATATGATGACGTCATTGTTTGGTGTGCATCGGTGCGCAAAATACAACCCCTATTATTATTAAACGAGCAAAAACCCGTGCTACGCTACGGGCTAGGCACAATAAGAATAACTTTGTTTGGTTTTGTGTCTCAAATTCTCCTTAAAAATGAATGTAAACGCATCCTGAAATTAGGGTTGTGATAAATCAAACCCCTTCTTAATAAAAACAACGATATGTGTGTCGAGAAAAGAAAAGATTAATTTAAATATTACCAATCAATTTTGGTATTTCTGCTTTAATATAGCATCATCATTAAAATCCTTGGCTCTAAAGCCCAGGTAGGGCTCTGGCTTGCTCCACCACATCCTTCCAGCTACAGCCAATGTAGGACCCTGTCCTGCTCAACCTCATCCTTCCATTCAGATCGATTGATGGCTTTCTTTCACCATGCTCGAACCCCTTTAATAACGCATGCTATATACTCTACCAGAATAACAAATGTTAACAGTTTTAAAAAATCTAACGGGAAAGGCTCACTTTCTTTTCACGTGAATCAAAACATGAAAACAATATCTTTCCACATGATTCCTTTGGTTCTTAGAAAACACACATTTCATTTATAGTCTAAGCATGAAATTAGTTAAAGACGAATAGGATATTTTTAGCCATATAATATTTGTGAATATTGTGGCTTGGGGAAAGGGGAAAATATGGTTTATATGTTATCAAGGCACATGTTTCTTTAACATGAATAAAAGCATAAGAACAATGCTGCTTTTTAAGAAAAGAGTGAAACATTGATCTACTTATAAATGTTATGTCAATCACTATATATTCCCACACTTTTTTTCTAATAGTAAAAATTCACTTTATATCAATCTTTTTTCCCGTTGTATACTATTCATCTAATAAACTCAAAGCAGCTTGGCACAAAATGAGTTGTTGTCAGTGAGTTTTTTTTCGACATGACACGCATTTTCTTATGCTAGATCCTATTTATAAGTCGTAATACCCGTGCTATTTCTTTACACTTGATATACTTACACCTTAAAGAACAGTTTTTACCCCAAAGCGTATGTCAAACAAACGCATTGTTCGAAAAATATACCCAATTTTTCAAAATGGATGGTTTATCATTCGTTAGGTCTTAGAGTAAAATACATGTTTTAAGGTTACTTTTTTCAAGGGAAAAGCTCCCCAAAACATTATTTCTATTTCTAGGCTAAGACATAGCCTTAGTAAATTAATAGGATTTTTTTAATCTGCCAGATATTAATTATGGGAATATTGATGCTAAATTAAGGTATGTATGAGTTAATTTGTTTTAAATAAACATCTTAAATAGCAAGGTTTGAGCTGAAAATGTACCCTGCGGTTTACTTTAGTTGTGCAAAAAGTATTTTCTATTTGGTGGTTGGACACTTCGACCCCGGACGATTCGACCCCGGATGGTTCGACCCTGGCTGTTAGACCACAGGATGTTTTGTTTCCAGGTCGTTTCGACTCCGGTCGGTTCGACCACGTAAGGTTCAACCCCGGTCGATTCGAACCCGGGGAGATTCGATCCCGGACAGTTCCACCACGGGACTTTTCGACCCTAGGGCGTTTCTACCCCTTTCTATCTTCACCGTAGAAATTTATTAATATTTTTGTTTATATATATACTTTTAAAAATATATTGGTTGTCATGTTAGAGGCGCAACATTAGCAGACATAGAAAAAAGCAAATCACACACACATACGCACATAGCCCCCCCCCCCCCCCCCCCCCCCCCCCCCCACCCCCCCCCACCNCACACACACAAACATGCACCAATAGACAACTCTACAGTTTTAACCATAGCACGTACCATAATATTGCATTATTCTAGCAATAAGTCTTTTTTTACGTAAGCTTTTTCATTCATCTACCAATTAATCCACAACATCTATTTCTTTACAGTTTATGTATGACATTTATTTAGGACAAATTAGATTTATTTTTATTTAACTAATTAATACTTATGTGATTGGGATGTGCAGGGATGGGGAGATTTTTTAAAATATTATCTTCTCATGAACAGTTTTTTAAGTCACATTCAATGACTTCCGTTATCTTTTAATCCAGCATCCACGAAGAACGCATCGGCAGAAATTCTGTTCATAAAATTAACGGAATTTTTCATAATCCAGGGCATAATTTTAACTATACATAAACCATTACCTGGTATCGTCTTTTCAATATTAAATTTCACTTTTAGCAATGTATGAAATAAATTGTTATTTCACAACTAATACAAACACACTGTCACACGCACCCACAGCCGCACACACACACATATGAACACACTCGCACACATGCTTATTCAGACACTCGGATTATCAACATAAAAAGTAACATCAAATAAATTAATATAATAAAAGCTTCATGACGCCACTTCCATTTTTTTACGGCGCGCAAAACCACACGCTCTGATAATCTCAAAACCAAAATTTTACGTCTATATTTTCAATTTTTAAAAAAGTAATCAAGAGTTGCGGGGCATAGCGGCTTCGGACGCGCTTAGGCGCATTATATAATAGATACTTTGCGTACATTTCAGAAAGTTTAATATTTCGTATTTATCAAAAAAGGACAAGTTAGTTGGTCTTTTGAAAAAAGGTTGGCGCCGTAGGCGCCCAAAAAAGGGGGCGCCGCAGGCGCCACGGCGCCCCGGCACAATCTAGTAGATATATAATAAACTCAAGCTTTCAAAACAAAACGGTGATAGAGATTAGGTAACACTATTCAAATGATAGTTGGCAACTTCGTAGTTTGTCTCGTTACAGTTTTGATTCCACTTTTTAAAAAGTCATATTTATATCACATTGTTGTATAAATTGATTATTAATTTAGCAACACAAAGTATTTCAGTTACATCAGCAATGAATTTTCTCTCCGAAGAGAAAATAACTTTTATTAAATATTATATATATATCATTTACTAATGCAATCTTCTTTTGTTAATTATTCTGGAAAAAGTTTCAACGTCTTCATCATTGCATATCTAATTAAATATATAGATGTACATCGTTTGATATCGGGTGCTACCCCTCCTCCCTCACTACCTAATTAAATATTTAGATGTACATCGTTTGAGATCAGGTGCTACCCCTCCTCCCCCAGCTCCTTTGAAATCTTTAAAGCGTTTTATACAAATTGATCGTGACCTTTGGGTGACCACCCCCTCACCCCCCAAATCCCGTTCTTTTTCGATCCCTGGGCTTTTATACTGTTGTATTTGCATTTTAACTACAAATATATTTTACTTACTATTGTACATATTTGTACACTTATATTGTACTTACCATTGTTGTACATATTTGTACACTTATATTGCACTTACTATTGTTGTACATATTTGTACACTTATATTTTACTTACTATTGTTGTACACATTTATACACTTATATTTTACGTATTGTTGTTGTACATATTTGTAGGCTACACTTATATTATATCGAGATAGTTGACATTGTATTATTTACGCTATTGATCCATAGATATCAATTATTTATTTCATTATGGTGTACAGGATATGACACCTAAGATACAAACATATGATGTAAGATACATGTAAGATACATGTAAGATACGTGTAAGATACATAGAAATAGAATAACTTAGAGAGGAAAAATTGTCTCCTAATTGTTATATATTATTTTTATTAACTAAGTTATCGCCAATAATGTTTTCCATTCATTATAAATAAGGTTGAGGTCAATGACCTTAGTGAGAGATGGCTATAGCCTCTAACATCATCACTTACTTAACAACATTTTAATCCCCGTCTTAACAAAACAAATGAACGTCAATTTTAATCGTACAGGCAAGCATTCAATGTAGATCTTCAATGCTACACTAAGATATGAACATGTTATATTTGTAACTCATTCAATGTAGATCTTCAATGCTACACTAAGATATGAACATTTTATATTTGTAACTCATTCAATGTAGATCTTCAATGCTACACTAAGACATGAACATCTTATATTTGTAACTCATTCAATGTAGATCTTCAATGCTACACTAAGATATGAACATCTTATATTTGTAACTCATTCAATGTAGATCTTCAATGCTACACTAATATATGAACATGTTATATTTGTAACTCATTCAATGTAGATCTTCAATGCTACACTAAGATATGAACATCTTATATTTGTAACTCATTCATACATTTCGGCATTCAATTATTCTTGTATGTTTTCAGTGTCGTGAATTTCGCCACTCAATGATAATAATTGTATTCAATCATAAACGTAGGAATAATTTAATCTTGAATTTAATGGCTAAACAACGACTGTTGGCATTTAATTATACCTGAAGACATTTCATCATGCAAGACTTTTATGACAACAACTAAATTTTACATCCTACAATAAAATGACACGCCCCACCCCTCCAGCAAATGACACCCCCACCCCTCCAGCAAATGTTTATGGAATACCCCAAAGCCATTAAACTATGGCCCGTAACTCAATGAGATCTGGAAGTGTGTTTTATTGGGGTGTGTGGAGGTGGGGGAGAGTGGTCAACAAAACCAAAGTATCATGGAGGAAACTGTCTCTGTTATTAGTATCATCTCAAAGGCTTTCGAGTCGCCCTGCTATTATTAGATCCTGTATAAAATGGTACGTGCAGAAGGAACCCAAGACGTCCAGTGTTGTTAATTCAGTCACTGATATCAGTTATATACAACTAACGGGGGTCTTCCAGCACAAGTGCTGCATCTCTCGTGACATAATACCAGCTTAGCGTACTTGGGTGGTGGTATAGTATTGTGCAAATGGACAAGTATTTATAGTCACGTGGGTAACAGCGCCTGACGTTTCTCGTTGGCTTAGAAAACGACCTGAGATTACGTACATGGCCGCCACCCCCCTTTCCCCCTCATATCCCCCCCGGCAACGCGCAAGAGTGTTCGTCAATAGACTATAACTACCATTCAAGGACCAGACTAAGTAAAACACCAAGCGGCAATCTTGCTTGCTCGTTAGATTGGATTCCTTGATTGATCAAAGTAAATCGAGATCTTTTTTTTGTTCTTTTTTTTGGGTTTTATTCATTAAATTATACACATTCATATTTTGCAAGCACACATATCTTCAACAAAAGGTTAATCAACATTTAACAAAAACAATTTAACACTAGGCAACAAAACTATTTATAAAGCACAAAAATTATTTTAAAAAACATTTCACAGAGCGGGAATAGAAAACATGGAACATTTTTTTTAACAATGACGATAGCTTGGAGCTTACGTTATTAAAAAAAATAAATATATATATATATACAAACACATACATATACACACACAAACACATACACACAAACAGATACACAAACACACACAAACATATGTATACAAGGTGTCCCAAAAATGTATACACTCTTAACTGACCATAACACAAACATGTATTATATTTTAATACAGCAATGTTTCATAAATCAACCATTTTAGAAATCAGCCAATGATTGAAAGATTTGACATGGCGGCCACAGGATTTTGATTGACGAAACATTCATTCATCATTATAAATGTGTGTGTTATGGTCATTGAAAGATTATATACACATATTAATATATATAATACTAGATTGTGCCGGGGCGCCGTGGCGCCTGCGGTGACCACTTTTTTTAGGGCGCCTACGGTGCCAACCTTTTTCAAAGCCTTGTCCTTTTTTGATAAATACGAAATATTAAACTTTCTGAAATGTACGCAAAGTATTTAATAATAGGGGTTGTATTTTGCGAACCGATGCACACCAAACAATGACGCCATCATATTAAATATTTTTACAGCGCTAATCACCACACGATTTTTCAACTGCTATAGACTGTTGTACATCGTTCCTCAGCGTTCCACATCCAGTGACTTGGACTATTATATTATTTAATGCTATGTATGTTGGCATTGCTACTAATTTTAGAGTGCATCGAACCGCTAAAAAACTTACTGCACCAAAAATAACTCTACTTGAACGTCCGCATAAAATTGTTCAATATGAAAATAAGATTAAATTTTTATCTCTTTGTCTCTACATTTTATGATTAATAATTAGATCTAGATCTAATTGATTGAACTTGAAATACATTTATTTGGATAAGTTCACGTCACAACAAACTAAATAAATAATTAAATATAATTGAGTGTTATTGTACATTACAAATTGTTTTTGTACCACTAAAAAGGGCGGGGTAGTTACCACTAAAAAGGGCGGGGTAGTTACCACTAAAAAGGGCGGGGTAGTTACCACTAAAAAGGGCGGGGTAGTTACCACTAAAAAGGGCGGGGTACAATGTTGACATTTGTGTCACCGAGACATAAGCTTGACGTCTGCTCAAACACCGAGTCTATCAGAAACCTACAAAACCAGTTTCCATACACCAGCCACTTTTCCTCCTCCCCGGGGATAAAACACAAGAACAAAACCACTCACAAACACTCAAGGACACGAAATAAAATTTAAAAAACGAAACCAACACATCACCAACACATCGCCAACACAAATGTTGAGCCGTTAAATCTTCGTGTCAACAAGAGAAAGCTACCAATGTTTATTCTAGCACTTCCAACATAACCATTGTTTTCACGATAGGGGGCCCATAAAAATAGTTCGATGGTTCTCATGTTATACCGACTAGTTGGGTTCAGTAAAAGTAGGTCAATTGTTGAACAACAAATGGGGTAGTTCGATGGTTCTCATGTTATACCGACTTGTTGGGTTCAGTAAAAGAAGGTCAATTGTTGAACAACAAATGGGGTAGTTCGATGGTTCTCATGTTATACCGACTAGTTGGGTTCAGTAAAAGTAGGTCAATTGTTGAACAACAAATAGAGTAGTTCGATGGTTCTCATGTTATACCGACTAGTTGGGTTCAGTAAAAGTAGGTCAATTGTTGAACAACAAATAGAGTAGTTCGATCGTTCTCATGGCGAATTGTTAAACCTTATTAATGCACAGATTAGTTTTTGTCAACCACTGTTGATTCTTTAAGTATGTTTATCTGATAAGTCTCTAAGGATGTTTATCTGTTGATTCTCTAAGGATGTTTATGTGTTGATTCTCTAAGGATGTTTATCTGTTGATTCTCTAAGGATGTTTATCTGTTGATTCTCTAAGGGTGTTTATCTGTTGATTCTCTTAGGGTGTTTATTCAGTACAATTAATGAAAGCAGAACCCGTAACTATGTTACTTGTACGTGTTCAAACAAATTATTTTAAAAATCAAACCGGTTACACTCACCCTCCTTCAAAGATTGTTTCCTGTTTTCTTATCTTTATTTGATTACTTCTGTAGATCTACTGCTCTAAGTTTAGTTATGTATTTTTTTTTGTTATTCTGCCTGTTTGTCTCCCCTAGCCAAGAATTATTGCCCAGATTTGAGAACCACGCGATACGACTATTCACTCTCAGGGGTGCACGCTGGCGGTAGGTGTGTGTTATTGTGGGGGATCAATTGGGCGTGCGGTTTGTATGTCTGATGGTGCGTATGTTTGTTTGTGTGTGTATTGGGTTGTGCATTGTCTGATGGTGCGTATGTTTGTTTGTGTGTGTATTGGGTTGTGCATTGTCTGATGGTGCGTATGTTTGTTTGTGTGTGTATTAGATTGTGTATTGTCTGATGGTGCGTATGTTTGTTTGTGTGTGTATTGGGTTGTGCATTGTCTGATGGTGCGTATGTTTGTTTGTGTGTGTATTGGGTTGTGCATTGTCTGATTGTGCGTATGTTTGTTTGTGTTTGTATTGGGTTGTGCAGTGTCTGATGGTGCGTATGTTTGTTTGTGTTTGTATTGGGTTGTGCATTGTCTGATGGTGTGTATGTTTGTTTGTGTTTGTATTGGGTTGTGCATTGTCTGATGGTGCGTATGTTTGTTTGTGTTTGTATTGGGTTGTGCATTGTCTGATGGTGTGTATGTTTGTTTGTGTTTGATATGGGTTGTGCATTTACTGATGGTGTGTATGTTTGTTTGTGTTTGTATTGGGTTGTGCATTTTTCTTTCCATATTGTAAAAATGTAAAAAAATAAACGTTATGGATGTTTGCCGTTTGACTTCAACGCATTTCGTACACATAACAGCACATAACAGCACACAACAGCACACAACAGCACACAACAGCACACAACAGCACATAACAGCACACAACAGCACGTAACAGCACACAACAGCACACAACAGCACACAACTGCACACAACAGCACACAACAGCACACAACAGCACACAACAGCACGTAACAGCACGTAACAGCACGTAACAGCACACAACAGCACACAACAGCACACAACAGCACACAACAGCACACAACAGCACACAACAGCACACAACAGCACACAACAGCATACAACAGCACACAACAGCACACAACAGCACACAACAGCACGTAACAGCACGTAACAGCACACAACAGCACACAACAGCACATAACAGCACATAACAGCACACAGCAGCGCACAGCAGCGCACAACACCACGTAACAGCACACAACAGCACACAACAGCACATAACAGCACATAACAGCACATAACAGCACATAGCAGCACATAACAGCACACAACAGCACACAACAGCACATAACAGCACATAACAGCACACAACAGCACATAACAGCACATAACAGCACACAACAGCACATAACAGCACGTAACAGCACATAACAGCACATGACAGCACACAACAGCACAGAACAACACACAACAGCAAACAACAGCACACAACATCACATAACAGCACGTAACAGCACGTAACAGCACACAACAGCACATAACAGCACATAACAGCACACAACAGCACATAACAGCACATAAAAGCCCACAACAGCACACAACAGCACACAACAGCACATAACAGCACATAACAGCACACAACAGCCCGCAACAGCACATAACAGCACATAACAGCACACAACAGCACATAACAGCACACAACAGCCCGCAACAGCACAAAACAGCACACAACAGCACACAACAGCACATAACAGCCCGCAACAGCACATAACAGCCCGCAACAGCACAAAACAGCACATAACAGCACACAACAGCACATAACAGCACATAACAGCACATAACAGCACACAACAGCACATAACAGCACATAACAGCACATAAAGTCATCAGCTTTTTGTAATCAAGATCAACGTTTGTAAGCAATAAAACGTCATCCGTTTTAGCCATCATTTGACGTCATTGAAATTTGTACTCAAAACATAGTTTCGATTTTTCTTTTAAATATAATGTCAGAGTTACCAACAATATCCCTTTTAGATGACGCCACACATTAGTTTTAACTTTACGTGGCCCTTATTTGACCCGCGGGCCGGACTTTGAACACCCCGAGCTAATTGTATCAGTTGTGCACAAGTGTTGTAAACTTGCAATTTGTACGGGAAATGTCCTGGGTTTATTTGAATTGTGTACGCTAAATGTACAGAGACATTTGAATGCTGATAATCCATAGATATATGTGAAATAAGAATTTAACGCTATTATTCGCCTTTTTAATATTATATTAATTATCTCTCTTCCATAGCGGTGCTTCTCTTGAAAATTGATGTTGTATGGGGCCGTCCATCAGTGACGTCACGGACATTTTGCCGATTTTGACCCCCTCCCTTTTTGTCACGCGTCGCCACAAAAGTTAGACCCCCCCTTTCAAAAATATGTCACAAAGCTTTGACACCCCCCCCCCCCCAAACCAAAGAAAAAAAGAAAGAAAACAAAAACAACAACCTTTTTTTCCATTTCAAAATAAGTATGTTTCAAATCACTTATTTTGTCATTTAAGTATTTTTTTTAAAAGTAAGTCTTCATTGTAATATCGTAACACACGTGAAGCTCTGTAAAATGACATTAAATAAATGGACAGTGCTTCTCAAACTTTTTCGTATTTGACGACCAGCAGGAATTTTTATGTTTCACCAAGTAGAATAACCCGTGGATTCTTTTCCCGTTTTGACGTGATTTTCCCTGAACTTACGTGATAGTGAAATGAGCCCCTACATGGCCTAAGCCTAAAGCCATATAAGATTAAGTTTGAATTTGGCTTAATTTATTTTTTTAAAAATTTTTAAAGAAAATTTTTAGTTGCCAAGACAAAGCAAAACAGCTAACGAACAATGCAGCGGTAATGTCAAAAAGACTTGCATTCGATTAACCTTAAGCTCGCGATTGTGACAATTGATATTACAAGGATCATTGCATTCTTGATAGACCTAGATTATATAGATACAGGACGATTCCTCAAATTGATTTTGATCTTATAATGACAGTTTTCCATCTAAGTATATGCACGTCAAAGGCATTTGATCCAAAAATACCACATTGATATCAAATCTCATGTTTTCTAAAATATTTTAGGTATGCGCTGGAAGAGGAATAAGGCGAGTACTGTACGGACCCCACATTTGTACAGGAATGTAGGCTGTCATCTTGTACGTCCCAAAATAAGTAATTCCTGCTAGTTGAAGACTGAAAAATACTACATATTAGTAAAATATAAAAAAAATTATCATAACTTTTCACTCCGAAACTCACGAGATTTTTTTAATATTGGTTTTGTTTTTATTCAATTAAAACAAACAAACAAACTAATGAAAAATACATTGCTACCGCTATCGTGCGGTTTATCTTATCTTATCTTAGATATACAGACGCTCCTTCTATGCAGAAGATAATTGCGTCCACAGACCATGAGAGATGATCTGTTGGCAAGTGATGCAGCGGTCACAGGCCACGGCTATAGGGGTTCCACGCATTACCCCAGCCGCCTAACTATTGTCTAGTTAGGTACACATTCGGAGCTGGATTCGAAGCTCTGCCTCTCGACCACCACGTCCCACCGAGGGTCTGTGAACAGCGGTAATTTATCTATTTGGGGTGAAAGGGGAACTCTTGGGGGTAATGCTGAATCATTGTGGGCATATAAAATTCGCTAGAATCCGCTCCTTTGGGGTAACAGTAATATTAACATAAAATTTTATACTTTTTAATTTTAGGCATCCGTTTGAACCGGTCCGTTTTTAAAAAAACAAACAATTTTAACCGGCTTTCAAAAAACGAACTGTGTTAACATCCTTTGATTATATATTATTTTAATACATACAAATTAAATTGACTTTCTTGGATTCTCTGAATTTCATCGCAGCCAAGTTTTTTCCCCACAGCTAACTTTTTATTTTTTATATTAGTTTTATTTGTATATTGTATGTCCGTTGACAAAGGTTCTTTGCCGAAACTTTCGCTATTTTGTTACGTCCTTTCAGGCTAACCCTTACCTTGTTTACGTCCTGTCAGGCTAACACTTACCTTGTTTACGTCCTGTCAGGCTAACCCTTACCTTGTTTACGTCCTGTCAGGCTAACCATTACCTTGTTTACGTCCTGTCAGGCTAACCATTACCTTGTTTACGTCCCGTCAGGCTAACCCTTACCTTGTTTACGTCCTGTCAGGCTAACCATTACCTTGTTTACGTGCTGTCAGGCTAACCCTTACCTTGTTTACGTCATGTCAGGCTAACCCTTACCTTGTTTACGTCATGTCAGGCTAACCCTTACCTTGTTTACGTCCTGTCAGGCTAACCCTTACCTTGTTTACGTCTTTTCCACTGTGCCATTAGTTGTAGAATAAATACTTTCCCATGTAATCAGATACTTATAAGGTTTGATGGATTGACAAGTGGAGTGATAACACGAGGCGTAGCTTCATGTCGACGGCAAGATGGTATAGGCAAGAACGGCAAGACGGTATAGGCAAGAACGGCAAGACGGTATAGGCAAGAACGACAAGATGGTATGGGAAAGAACGGCAAGATGGTATGGGAAAGAACGGCAAGATGGTTTAGGCAAGAACGGCAAGATGGTATAGGCAAGAACGGCAAGATGGTATAGGCAAGAACGGCAAGATGGTATAGGCAAGAACGGCAAGATGGTATAGGCAAGAACGGCAAGATGGTATAGGCAAAAGAACGGCAAGATGGTATGGGAAAGAACGGCAAGATGGTATAGGCAAGAACGGCAAGATGGTATAGGCAAGAACGGCAAGATGGTATAGGCAAGAACGGCAAGATGGTATAGGCAAGAACGGCAAGATGGTATAGGCAAGAACGGCAAGATGGTATAGGCAAGAACGGCAAGATGGTATAGGCAAGAAC
>MUZC01002143.1:174354-196269 GCA_002072015.1 Radix auricularia
TATATATATATATATATATATATAGGGTGCATCCAAACCTTTAAGCACCAGTACGACTAGAAATGGCCTAATTAAATTAATGCTCTTGTATATATTTATTTTCAGGCTTCTGGTGGCGTCATCTGTAATCGTCGATTAGGGCGGTCGCTCCGCTGGCCAGCGCCTAGGCACCGGGCGGTTGAAGGGTGTGTCCGTTTGCATGGCAACCCTCCCTTCAAGCACTGGTTTTCAAGTTTCAATTAATTTTCTGCACCCCCCCCCCCGGACAATTCCTCGAGACCATGTCAGAGTAAAGCACAACCTGGCGTCGCCACCGTATCGGCGTATGAAGACGATCAAAGAGTTCTCTAGATGTTCGGACGGTCCACAGTTTATCCCCGCTACCAACAGCTCACTTTGAACTATAATAAAGCCCTGGAAACTATGGCCAAGAATGAAGACAGAGAATTTGACGTCACCGAAGGCTATTTCCGGCGGGTATAAACGAGGCCATGACAAGATGGGATTACGGCGTCTACACCGGCTAATGAATAATGGATCAAGTGGATGATGATCTAACAAACACAGAGATCAACGTGATAAGATCTTGCTAAAAGTTAATTTTTTTGATGTTCTCTAACAATGTCATTAAAGAGGAAACAAGCGCAATATTCAATAGTCGGTAGTTTTGTTGTTGTTTTTCTTTTCAATTTTATTAAATTTTAGTTTTATATCAATGTTTAAACACTTCTTATATTTATTTTAATATATTTTTTTAGAAGTTTAATGCAATAGAAGAAACTGAACATGTTGAACAATTAAAACCTAAAGCAGTTGATTTGAAACAGTGTTCTGTCGTAGGGTATAAGTGATAAAGAGAATTCATCAAAATGTGTATAATTAAATAGATGCATTCGTATCTCTCGGGCTTTTTCATACTTGTGACACTACTGTGCATACGCGCTTTGAAACTATATATATATCTATATATGTATGAATTATTAATTGGAAAACTATAATTTGCAACATTAAAATAATACCATTTAAACTAATAACTGACCTCTTATAATTTACTTTATTGTATCTGTTGGTTAACAAATGTTAGAATCTTATTATTATTTTTGTGTTATGTTGAATCTATACACGAGATCACCAAATTTATAGTAAGAAAGCACTTGTATATCTATATATATGTCATGATAACCAAAACAAATGAAATAAGTGAGATCTCAAAAAAAAAAAAAAAAATTTAAATAATAATAAAAGGCTGTTTCATCTGACAACAAAGTTTAAAATTGTATGTTCAAAGGGACGAAAATATGTCTTGAAAGACTGGATGAATTCGAAGATCTATAGAAACGCGCCCAAATTTCTTAAAACGCCAATAACCATTTCATTCTTCACAACTCTTCAAATGAATTCCACGCGCACTTATCAAAATTCGTGATCCACGTATCGCCTCTCGGCGCCAAACGTATCAAAGATCATTGGCTGATGAGATTAGCCACCATAATATTACGGTCAATAATTAATAGATCCAAACAGATTGGTGCGAAAACCAAGTGTTGAAACGGTCAATACCAACTAAATAATTGAAGCTGATTGTGGAAGAAAGTAACGGGATAAAGCCTTTCGCAGCTCCTTGTTTTATCAGTTGATAAAAAATAATAACTACTCCCTGCGGTATCAATGATCGTGTTTGGCTTGAAGGTGAGCCCAAAAGAGTGAACGCTGTAAAACACTTGCTTTGTGTGTCGGTGGCGAGATTAGATTAGAAGGAAACAAAAAAAACAAGCCGAAGAGTACAGACCTAGAAAAACCGTATAGACGTAAAGAGAAGGAATAAAATATAAAATGATTTTGTAAAATATATGCACAAATATTTTTTATTTATATATCTACTTATTTGGTTGTTTACAAATTTTAACATAAATCAATGAATAAAAAAATGAGTACGAATATATTTACAAAAAAAATAGAATTTAAAAAGTGCATTTAACAAAGATAAGTTGTTGTGTTTTGTTTTGTTTTTTCTGGGTTTTTTCTTTCATGTTTATGTTGTAAGAATTAAAAAATAAAGGCACAACATGATGGTTCACATATACAAATAAAAGGTATTTCTTAGCTTCAAGCCTCAAGGTCAAGGTTCACTTTGGTCCCTACCGTCAAAGTTTAACAATTTCATGTTTAAGTTGAACGGTCAACATGTCTCATGTGTGCTCATGGTTAAAACTTTTTTTAAAAAAAATAATAATGTAGATGATACGTGTCATTAAATTTGTGCATTTAATGAAAGATTTGACGTCAAACGATGGCAGGAGCCATTTGAAACTGAATCTTGTTTTGTTTTGTTTCTTTTACATGGATTTTTTTCCTGAACATTTTGATAAGAAAGAAACAAACCAAATGAGATTCGAACTTGAGCTCTCCGTGTCACATGGCTTTGTATACAACAAAAACATTCTGAGCTGACAGACAGTGAATGGCTAATGATTACCAGGTTTTCCCAAAGTGGAGCAAGTTTTCATTTTCTTCGATAAAAAGATGACCAGACCGTTTAATCCTTAACCGTTAAACTTAATTCTTCAAATTTCAAAGTTTTGATCATGACTATTATTTTATATTGATGCCTCTTAAACTTTGATATTTATTCATTTTGTTGTTGTTGTATACATGGTACACCTAATAAAAAATATCGAAAATCAAAATAAGAGCAAAATTATTATATTTAAATTTACTTAATGTAATCTTAATAATTTTTAGGGTTATCATATAGAGTATCTTCTCTGCGGCGCCACTGCCTTTAAACCCCCATCCCTCCCCCTTATTATTTCTTACGAGAATCCCTGGTCACGGCAACCCCAAGGACTATCTGTTAAGATAACACTAGCACATGACAAGTGAGATTGAGGAGTTGAGAAACTCAGCCCAGACGAGGACAGTTTATGTACAGATAATGTCCGCAAATATATAGTTCTAGCGAGCCTCGTAGCTAATATATAGGTCTAGCGGTGCTCTTAGCTAATATAAAGTCCTATCGGTGCCCGTAGCATATATATAGGTCTAGCGGTGCTCGTAGCTAATATATAGTTCTAGCGGTGCTCGTAGCTAATATATAGTTCCAGTGGTGCTCGTAGCTGAATATATAGTCCTAGCGGTGCTCTTAGCTAATATAAAGTCCTATCGGTGCCCGTAGCAAATATATAGGTCTAGCGGTGCTCGTAGCTAATATATAGGTCTAGCGGTGCTCGTAGCTAATATATAGGTCTAGCGGTGCTCGTAGCTGAATAAAGTTCTAGCGGTGCTCGTAGCTAATATATAGTCCTAGCGGTGCTCTTAGCTAATATAAAGTCCTATCGGTGCCCGTAGCAAATATATAGGTCTAGCGGTGCTCGTAACTGAATATAGGCTATAGTTCTAGCGGTGCTCGTAGCTAATATATAGGTCTAGCGGTGCTCGTAGCTAATATATAGTCCAAGCGGTGCTCTTAGCTAATATAAAGTCCTATCGGTGCCCGTAGCAAATATATAGGTCTAGCGGTGCTCGTAGCTGAATATAGGCTATAGTTCTAGCGGTGCTCGTAGCTAATATATAGGTCTAGCGGTGCTCGTAGCTAATATATAGTTCTAGCGGTGCTCGTAGCTGAAAATAGGTCTAGCGGTGCTCGTAACAAATATATAGGCCTAGCGGTGCTCGTAGCTAATATAAAGTCCTGTCGGTGCCCGTAGCAAATATATAGGCCTAGCGGTTCCAAAGCAAATAAATAGGTGCCACAGATTTGCCGTCTCTGGTCTAGAATGACCATTTATCGATACAAAAATTTCAATTACCATTCAAAAATCGCTAGTTATTTATTCAGAAAGTTTCAAATTTTCAGCATACAAAACAGAAATTAAAATATGAAAAGTCGACTGATCAAACTAAATCTTATTTATTGATTCCCACGCAACCCCCCAAGGATATCTTGAGATGAGAAACGAAATTAAGTATAGAAACTATTTTAAAAAACTGTTTTCGTCTTTATTGACAGTCAGTAGACAATTCGGAAGTAGTTCAATACCTTAAAAAAAAATTTAAAAAAAAAAAAAAAAGCCTCAGTTAACGGTCTTACGGATACATTTAGAAAATATTTCTTTAAAAGGTTGGTTTTTTTTTTTAAATATAGGTTTTAAATTTTATTTAAATATTTTCTATGTGTTTATTTCGTTTGCTTTAAATTCTGAAGCACAATCAGTCCTTGGTTTAGGAAATGAACCACTAGATTCCACATACTCTTTTGCTTCATTTCTACTTAAAATGCATTGCGCGCTTCAGCGTATACCCTAATAATAAATCTCAATGCCCTCCATCTCTCTCGTTCTAGTTCTTTCTCCCTTTAGAAAAAGGTATGGTATTTTCTTCAAAATGGTACAGTTTCAGATTATTTATCAACAAATATTAAAATATTGTTAAATATAATCATTTTTAAATTAAGTTATTTAGAGAGGTAATTATTATTGGAGATGGAAAATTTAACTTTCCATGATTTTGGGTGATAAACGAAACCACGTAGAACATTATTTACACTAAAACACATTGTTTGGTCAGTTTTTAACAAATCCTCACACGACACACTTACATCATTAACCAATGGCTACTACGCTCCTATAATCAATGAAATCTAACCAGCTTTCAAATGACCCCTCGAACATCCGGGGAAGCCTCTTGAAACCCGTGGGTTGGGAAAACCTTACTTTAAACCCTCTCACATCCCCACCTGCTGCCCAGCAGTCATTAACTACAGTAATAAAAAGTCCAACAGTACTCCCACGACAAACCGGGTACCACGTTCCAGGAAGTACTTTATGTACTAGCAGACGTTCTAGCTAACAATTGTATTTCTGGCAATGCTTCAGGCCCGAAGGCATAAAAAAAAGGGGTACCTTCCTCGTAATTGACATTTTTTTAAATGGACGTTAGTTAAAACGAGACCCCGTCCGTTGCTCCGCCACGGAAATGGCGGGTGATTGTTGGTCAGATATGGGGTTACTAAAAGGTTTCAAGATTGAAGATAATTGATGTTGCTCGTGTCGGCGCTACTACGGCTTGAACTTTAACGGCCAGCCAGATGGAGCAATCGCAACTGTTATTAAAACAGTTTCGGCCCAAACTCTTGTTGATTTATTATCCTTAAATAAGCAAACGGGACAGCGGGGTTTTCGGATACGGCTGGACAATGGGACAATATAGAATCGCCAGCACTTATGAGAGTTGTGTTTAAGAAAAAGAGCCTCGAGTTAAAAAAAACAAAAACACAAGAGGTATTAGGGTAAAAATCAGACAAGGTCTTAGGATAAAAATCAGACAAGGTCTTAGGGTAAAAATCAGACAAGGTCTTAGGGTAAAAACCACACAATGTCTCGGGGTAAAAACCTCACAAGGTCTCGGGGTAAAAACCACAAAAGGTCTCGGGATAAAAACCACACAAGGTCTCGGGGTAAAAACCACACAAAGTCTCGGGGTAAAAAACCACACAAGGTCTCGGGGTAAAAAACAGACCCGGGGTTATAAACCGCACAAGCTTAGATGTATGAGCCCCATCTCTTCACTCGATCAATGCAATTGAGAAATTGTCACAAAATTACTGGTAATTATGAAAATTATAAAATTTACATATTTTAGCAGAGATTGTACTTTTAGAGCAGTGATGACAAAGCCATGCCACGCGTGCCACAGACGGCACGCAGAGCCTCATCAGCTGGCGCGCAACTAAAATGTTATTTCCTTTTAATCAAACCACTTTGATGGCACTTCGTGTTGGTACTTTGCTGTATAAAAGGATATTTTAATTTTATTTTGGGCACGCGGACCCAAAAAGGTTTGCCGTCACTGTTTTAGAGCTACTGCACGGAGGCAAGGAGGGGATCTCTCACTAAACGCGCCGTTAGTTTGAGCAAAAACTTTCTATCTAAAGTCTTCTGGTTAAATGAGGACAGAGTCCATTCACTATAGCAGCAAGGCATAGAGAAAATGATTAAGTCTCGTATAGCTTCCAGCATCTCTCGGGTAGCTAGAGTATCGTGACTTAGTTTAAAAATGACTACCGACATATCACTTGAAGCATACAGTGCAAGAGTCCGGTGTAGCATTGAGTGCAAGTCTCATGCAGCATGAGCTGCGAGTCTGAGGCAGTGTAGTATTTCAAGAAATCACTCACTACCATTAGATACCACTAGAGTTACAAACTGTGATATTGACGAAGTCCGTGTCTCTTTAGTTTATAGATTACTATATTTTTTTGCATGTGCCTTCACTATTATTTTCCCCTTAAAATGTTTAGCGAATAAAATATCATTTTATCTCTAATCTCCTTCATATTCATTAACAAGTGAGACTTATTTGACTTACGGCATTGGCGTTGCTAGCGATTGGGGGCCCTGTGAGGGCTCTTCCTCTTTGGAGTCTCCATCTTTTTGACCGATGGCGTAATATATAATATTTAATAAAAAAAAAATCTTTTCAGACATTCATTTGAGAGCCCACCTCAAGTGGGACCCGATGGGATTTTCAAATTTGGACCCCTCCCTCTAGCTACGCCACCGACTACAATCTTTTTAAAACGACAATACACAAAATAAATCAGATTAACTGACTTGTTTTGCCGCGTATCTCTATGTATTAAAATAAGATTGTTCTCTTTACGATAAGGAGTCTTCAAAGTTTTTTTTTATCACTTCTTTGAGCTCAAATCTATCGGCTGTGATGAGGTGTAGCCAGAGCCCATAGTTTAATGATTCACAATCAAGTCTTAAATAATTCAGATTTGTTCTCTGGTTGGTCTCAATATTTGCATTCGCTGAGAATAGTGAGTTAACGAAATCGCATTCTTTCTTCTCTTCCCTTTCACTTCCTCCCCCCCCCCACTCACTTTTACTTCGTTTTTTCATTTGGCCAACGCTTTGAATTTCTTCAGTCGGTATGGAGCAGCTACCGATAAGCCGATGTCTTTGACAATCTTTTGATTACGATATTACTTCAGATAGTATGAACAGTATGGTCTTTACAGCAGTGCGCGCATTAGTAAAAGTTTGAGAACATAAATTCACAAAGAGAAAATTCTTATAAAATGCAAGACAAGACAAAAACCATGAGTAAGCGTAACAAGCAATTATATTGTGTTTATAAGGAGCACCTAACTGAATAATGTAAGAAAAGCTGCATAGAAGATAGCTAAAATTATTTGCTTTTTATTTTTTGCTGAAAAGGAGCAACATGTTCCTAATTGAAAGAGACCAAATTTTATTGTCTCCAACTTTATATATTATATTTACGTATAATTTTACAAATCACTTGCTACTAGGCGAACCGTATGTTATATAACATACAGTGTAACAGATCAAATAACATTTCATCCTCGTCCTATGTCTTTGGTCTCCTGAGAAAATATATTTTCATTGTCTCTTCCCCCCNCTCTTTTTGGCCCAAAATGATAAATGAAGTGTCAAAATGGTGGCTCGAGCAATTTATATTTAAGGTCAAATAAGTTCGAATAGGGGAACTGAAAACATATGTAAATTTAATCCCGCAAGAAGGATTCGCGCTAGAGGATCGGACTGATCACCTATTACACTTTTGAAGTGTAGCTAAAATCAAAAGTGTCCTAATACTTTCTGAAGCGCACTTCATCCTAATTTAAGAGCCAAGATTTCTTCAAATGTTTTGCCAGGCGTGGATATTTAAAAATAATTATGTATTTTGACCTTAGAGGCTTTCGTTACTTGTGACCACCCATGCCTTGACCACAGTTTCAAAGTTTGCTCTGTAGAGTACTTGAGTAGTCTTAAGTGATGTGGGCAGTGCGCCAGTAACGTGGCAGACGAGATGTCTTAAAGATCTAAAGAACTGAATCGTTTCATTTCTTGAAAAGTGGTTCGTGTTTCTTAAGTGATTGATCTGATCCCAAATAAATTATTTAATGCATCGCTTCAAACCGCTGAAGATTCCGACATTGTAAATTTTAGTTTAGCTTAGATTCAATCCATTTTTAAAAAAAAAATATTATAAGGGGGAAAGTATTATTGCTTTATTGTTGTTACCAGCCGTACATCATTATTTCCAATCTATGAATATATATAGCTGTATATAGCTGGGAAATTTTGATAAAAATAATCAGCTTACACGAACTACTCAAAGCAGGTTATCGCCTTAATTAAGGTTTAGTGCTCAAAATTCACTGGCCGGACAAAATCAGCAACCAGGAACCGTGGTAGCGGACAAAACAGAAGCCCATTGAGGAAGAGACTCTTCAAAAGCGTTTGAGGTGGATTTGGTTATATTCTAAGAAATCCTGCTTCTAATACATGGCAAGCCCTGAAATAGAACCCACAGGGTAAGCGGAAAAGAGGCTGTTCAAGAAGCACTTGGTACCGATAATTTGAGGCAGACATCAAAAGAATTGGCCATGAATGGAAGATCCTGGCGAAACTGGCCCAGGATAGAGATGCCTGGAGGTCTCTCACAGGTGGCCTATGCCCTTGGAGGAAGCGCTACGCTGACGATGATCGGTGGATGCCCCTCATGGACGAGAAGGCTCAACAACTCAACAACTCTGTCCATACAAACATTTGTGTTTCAAAAAATGATTTAAAGTATCAGCTTCAAAGATAACGCAATTGTCCCGTGATTATTTATCGTGTCGAGCAGAGAGTAGCTCAGCTATTATTTATTAAAGGGAATGATTTCGAGAAGTATCTTTAAAAGGGGATAAGCTGCTCTTTACAGTCTCATCTTTTCGACAAATAAACATTTAAGATACATCCAACGAGTTTCTTAACGAGTTTAAAAAGAGTTTTAAAAGTCAATCCGCGGTGAGCCTGCTGGAGTACCATGGGCGAATATCGCTGTAAGAGAAACCCCCAACATCTACCGCACTAATGAACACAATTTGGTCGCATTGTTTTTGTTTTAAAAATATATCGAAGTTAATGTCATCTTTTTAAATTTCCGAAAGTTTCATTTGAGCATTGCACTAATAGAAACATTTAATCTAATAGGTATATATATCGTGTACGATCGAAACATTGTTTTAAGTCTGCAACAATTTCATAGCTAAACAGTTTAAATTATCAATTTTAAAATATAAGAGCTATATCATATGAATCAGGAGCAAAAAATATTTAGTAAGATTTTCTAAAAGATCATGACGTCGGTTAAAAATACAGATTGATGAATTCATTCACCAAATCCTTAAAGCTTTATACCACGTGACTGATTTCCCCCCCCTCCCCAAATCCCCTCCTGCCCTGAACTATTTCCGCTGGAGACCTGTCAGTCTGACATTGACCACGTGACCATCTTTCGGTCGTCACTCAGACAAGGAAATGTAAACAAACGGATCCCTGGTCTAAACAGTCTTCGATCGGCGACTAATGTTCACCTGTTTATTGATTGGATCATACGTCACGAGAACCAGAGGGCTGAGGTCTGCTGGGGTGGCGGGAGGGGGAGGGCGATGGTGTATATGGTCACTGAGTTGGCATCGCCATGACTTGTGAGACTGATCCTCAAGACTTGTGAGACTGATCTTGAAGACTTGAAACTTAAATGAACTAAACATGTCGCGTGTTTAGAAGATGAAACAACAATGACCAACTCAAGATTTAACTCATAATGAAGCAAGCGAAGACATATATATCAGTGGCTTTAAATAAGAATTATGTGAGGGGCGCCTTGGAGATTTTTAAGAGTGTTTTTGGGGACAGATATAAGAATTATATAGTCGACGGTAATTTTAATGAGTTGAGGTTATACCAGAGGCGTCACTAGGAGTTTGCGGGGGTGCGGACCGCACCGGGTGAGACCATCACAAGGGGTGATACCAAAAGGTAAATCTATATATATTTACGTTATTTACCACTGGCAGAAGACTAGAAGGAGATATTTGCGGTAAGTCGTAGAGAGGGGGGGGGGGTGACACCATGAGGTCCCCACTGAATGACACCTACCCTTGTGACGCCTCTTCCGTTATATTTCTGTTTATACTGTGGGGTTGAGGTTTTATTTTGATTTAAGAGCTAATTCTCTACATTCCTACCCACAACTAATTATATAGAGTCAGAACGCTAACGAAAATAGGTGGAAAAGTAACCGATGGTTTGCGAAATATTATGACTCAAAATTACTTCATTTATAGCTGAATAGGGAATATGAAGAAGTTAAGAAAGAAAGAAAAGAAAGAAAGAAAGAAAGAGAGAGAGAGAGAGAGAGAGAGAGAGAGAGAGAGAGAGAGAGAGAGAGAGAGAGAGAGAGAGAAAGAAAGAAAGAAAGAAAGAAAGAAAGAAAGAAAGAAAGAAAGAAAGAAAGAAAGAAAGAAAGAAAGAAAGAAAGATTTTGTGCTCGTTTTTGGGCAATGCCTCCAATCGTAAGAAAATTTCAGAGTGATTTATGTGAAAGGTCTACACCACCTTGTTTCTGTTTGGGCAGAGAGCCACACTTAAATGCGTCAAGCCGGAGACATGGCTGGTAATATAAGACAAACAGCAGACATTTAGAATGGGTCGGCTCGGCTTACTCAGTTTATGGAGATGAAGAAACGTGGCTTGGAGATTACTGGCGGTTTGTCCCGTCTTCATCATGGCTGTTCTGGCCTAGCCAGTGTCAGCGTCTCTTTTATTCAATTTGGCAACAATTTGGCCAAAAGTGGTCCCCCACCCACCCTTGGCCTTGAGAAGGTGTGTTACAAGGCGATGACTGAGAGTCGAAAACGAGGTGAAACGACCTGGAGGGGGCAAAGGTCGAGAGTTGTTCAGTTAGTGATTAGAGCAATGAATAAAGCGAGTTATTAACTACTAGCCGACCCGCGTCGTAGCATACGCCTTTGATGATTTAGTGACGAGTGAAGACTTCACAAAAAAAAAAAAAAAACAGTTGTTCAAATGGGGTGGGTTTGGGCAAACGACTGTGAGTGAATGAAAAGAAGGAACTCTAGAGAGAGCAACATACAATTGTCCATGACTAAAAACAGGTTTTGGAAGATACAGACATTTCTTTTAAAACTTTTGGCTCTATGTTTTATTTATTGTCATGGCAAAGGCTAATCAAACAGAGAATTGTCTGCGCATAAATTCAGGAATTTCGACAACATTCAAAGACCTGTTGACTCCATGAAATATATGTCCAGCGGTGGCCATTGTTAGGAAGCGAAGGGTATTACGAAAAAGACGGCAGCAATGAGAAACCTGTTATCAAACCAAACCTGCCGGAATCGAAGAGAACAATGGAAAGGCATCGTGTCTTTGATGACTGCAGGAAATACCAAAGCGACTGAGAACAAGGGAGCGTTGAGGTACACACTGTTGCGGGGACACACAGTTGCGCATGCCTGGAGAGCAAGGGAGGGCCCCTAAAGTATTAATTTTATGAAAGTAATTATTGAGGAGAGTGTGTGGCTACTTTTGTGTCACTGAGGACAAAGGAGATCACGAAGTTATTATGCTAATGTCGAGAAACAAAGCTTACAGCCGTGTTGCGAATTCATGTTTGAAAAGAAAGTGGGAAATAAACGGGCACAAACACAGACATGTTTTAAAATTTAAAAAGTAATGTCTTAGCTGGGGCTTGAACATACGATCTTCCGCGTGTTGGGCTAATCTATTAACCACTACACAAATACATGATATTTTGTTGTTCTGAGAGAAAATAGTAATTGACCTCAATTTAGCGCATTGTTGGTCTCGATGACGCCCCCATCCTCTGCACTACCTTTTCTTGCCAGCTGATTGGTGGGTGGGGTTAGACAGCTTGGTGTCCGGCATGGTTGAACCTTGAAGAGAATTATATATGTAGATTATTGTGAAATCGGGTGGGAGGGGTAGGGTGAGTGGGCGTCGGAGTGTTGGCGGCTCAAAGTAAACAATAAATTTGTTCATTGCTAACATTTCAGATGATAACATTCAAAATATAAAAAAGGAAATATTTTGTCTCATAAGAATTTAATCCTGATGAAAAAGCTATAAACATTTTCTAAATGTTTGCTCGGATTTGTTAAAAGCCCCAAGAGAGACAAGCCGAACAAGTGATTAAAATCCAACCAAGCCTCGTCCTACTATTTCAGAACAAGTAAATTTACTCCAAATGTAACTTTTTATCATTTTCGAGAACGACTGATTTGACTGTTATAAACTGTTTGGAATACACGAACTCCATAGTAAAATATTAAATATGATTTTTATTTAACTTTTCTCAACTCTACATTAGTAAATGGTCTTTTTGGACTTCACCGCAGCTAAGTTTTTATTTTATGTTTCATTTCTTTAAACTCGTTTTATTTATGTATTGTTGGTTCGTTGAGGAAGGCTCTTTGCAGAAACATTCACTTTTTTGTGAAGTCCTTTCAGGCTAACTCATACCTTGTATGCCTGCTTTCCATTTACTAATTTAAAAGCCTGATTGCAGTCTCACCCCATTTTGTTCTCAACTCTACAATCTTTCCCTCGCCTTGCAGCTTACGTAATGGCTAGGAACTCGAACCCTCAGATAGAAAGTCTGACGGCAATTGTGTTATTAGGCTGCTAAAATATAATCCGAGCCAACATTCAAGTTTTAAGCTCGAATTTCAAAATATTCAATCGATATTCAATCACATCTCGAATAGATCTACAACTAATCTCATGATGGAGATATCTATACCAAATCAATGAAGATCAATACCCAATCATGAAAAGATCGATGGTAATCCCATCACGGAGAGATCGATAATGAATCACTTCACGCTACATCAAGAACAACCGAATTCGAACACCCTTGATGGTCGTTCAGAAAAATAGTGTCGAGTAGGGGGAGGGGGGTAATTTCATCTCTTTCAGGTATAAAACCTCATGGACATACACATGCGATTAGTTCAAATATTTTTTAGGAATTTTACTTGACACATCATATTGCCAGCATTTCCTATCTTCATTAAGCTCTTAAAGACATAACTAAGAGGATGTTCATTATAATAAGCAGGGCAAAACAATCCGAAAATACAAAATTCTAATTATGTCTCGTAAAACGTGTTAAATATAATGCGCACCGATGGGGAATATATTTTTAAAAAGTACTATCAATGTAATGTGCACCTTGTTGCGCGACATGAAAGGTTGATGAACATATTACGCACCACAACACTCTATCTCAAAAAATTAACATTTATAAAGACATAAATAGAATAATTTTAAAATTCAATAATTCAAGTAGATTTTCTACTGTCCAATCGATCGATTTGAAATTTTGATGCATCATTTTTATTACTGGCATGAGTCTGCCTGCAAAATTTTAGCTCGCTAGCTTATGAGAAAGTAGGTTAAAAATCAATCCAATGTTTTTTCGGCAAGGTCGCACGGTCGGTCGGTCGCACGGGCTCAGACACCACAAGTTAATATAAATGATTTTAAAAAATAGTTTTGCTTCTCTCATCTGCAATATATCTATTTAAAGCCCGTTTATTCCGCTGTAATAAACTGAGAGACGGTGAGCGATGATAAGATATAAAAAAAAAATTATTGCGATATTCTAATCAAGGGTTCACTCCGCAAAGCCGAAATGATCCAGGTTTGCTCATTTATAACTCATGAGATAGCTCTCTTAAGCTTTTCTTTTTTAAACACTGCGTGTTACGCGATATTTAAAAATGATATGGGGGGAAAAATTGTTTCGGAAAAAATATTATTGGACCGTCCCTCGTGGGATAGACATTCCCACACAGAAAAAAATGTCTTATCAGAGAATATGAAGTGTTTCGTTACAGACAAATATTGCCCTATTACCCGCCCTCTGGCCCGCTTGCATTAGACAGTAAAAGAAAAGTTGTTTTTGCTTCTACCCAAATGACGCGACCACTGCTGTGAAATCAAACCAGGGTCGCATATCAGGGGGGGGGGGGGGGCTAGAACTGGATCAAATTTACTACAAGGTTGTACTTTAAGGAGGTGGTGCGTAGACTCGAGGTCATGACTCCGTAATAAGTTCGCAAAGGTCAACGACCTTGATGTGGGGACATGATGACATGCGGCGTGTACTCATTTAAAGACATCGGCCGTTTGGCTCGCTGTTAAGATAAGAAGCTTGTCACCGTTTAAGCCCTTATGCAGCTGAGGAGTGCTTCAAGTAAGGACGCGATGATTTGGTTAGGAATTAAACAACCCGTAAAAACAAAGTTTCGGACTAATCCCTTTTTAAATGACTTAGAGTTTATATTAGACATAACTAAAAGTATTGTTGATGTTCGGTATAATACTCTCCGTTCGCCAGACCGTGACAGACCCCTGAAACATAGAGGGTTGGAGTGAAACCAATGACCCGTGTAAGTCAAATATCGCAAACGATTACACGCTTGCTATATATAATGATAAACTAAATGTTCATTAATTTAATTACGGTAGATTCGATGACGCTGAAATTTAGATACAATGCATTGTTAGGTGACACAAGTCTATATGCAACATTTCAGCATGATAGGATCAAGGGCAGTGGGTAAATGTTTACTTTTGTTTTTCCGCGGTCGGACTGGACAACGACAGAGAGAGAGAGAGAGAGAGAGAGAGAGAGAAAGAGAGAGAAAGAGAGAGAGAGAGAGAGAGAAGACGGTGAAGTTAATATAAGGGATTTAAAAAAGGTTTAAGATTCTCTGGTCGTACAATAGGATTGACAGGAATCGTCAATGAATATTTCGGAGTCGATGTGCAAACTTGTTTAAGTGCGGCATGGATTGCTTGGGCGTCGTATCGTACAACAAAACTCGAGTTTCATTATTAATTCACGTGTCTTAATTTTTTCTAATGAAATAAAATTTATTTATTCATTAATTTTTATTGAACTCATTCACACACCAATTTTCAGTTGTCGGACACACTGATTCGAACGCATGCAATAACATGCACGTAAGTTACTTGGGCTTTGGAAAATAATTGGGCGCCTGTAGGCGCTCCAAAACAACCTATAGTCCTTTATAAAGGATTCTCATTTCCATCCTCAAACTATCTGTCGATTTCTCTCTCTCTCTCTCTCTCTCTCTCTGTCTCTCTCTCTCTCTCTGTCTCTCTCTCTCTCTCTCTCCCTCTGTCTGTCTCTCTTTCTCGCTCACGATATATGCACCCTAGCAGTCCCGCCATCTCCTCTCCCACTGTCTTTCTCGCGTATATCTCGCCTTATCTCCCAGCCCCAGAGATCTCCGTATCTTCTCCTCTAATCTCCCGCCAAACGATGTATAAATTGCCAAACGCTCAGTGCTGGAGGATCCTGGTATTAAACTCTGGAATTTCATGCTCTTACCCCACGCCAATCAATTCCTCTTGGCCAAACCTGAGCCGTGAGACAATAGAACCAACACAAGATTACAAACCGCCAAACTCGAGCTGCGGTCTCCGTCTGCCCCAAACAGGAGGACAGATCAATGCTCGAACTCAATCTAGACACGCGCGGAGTTTGAAAACGGTGGCACCCCGCATCTGGTGGTCTATTGCATCAACGAGTGCCCTCCCCCAACACCCACACATATCCGCACCACCCAAAGTCCACCAACCCACCCCGTCCTTCTTTCATACACACCCCACTTTTTGGCCTAGAATTTTCGTATGACCTCATTGTTATTTGAGATCAATTTAGTCTCCGTCTGTCCGTAAAATTAGACACTTGCATTATTGTTATTTTTCGGAAAGAAATCCAAATTCAAGAATGTATACGGGAACACGTTAAAGAATATTCGTAGACAAAAAAATTAATCCTGAAAGAATATTTCAGCAGGAACTAACACAGTGCTCTTTTAACTGTATTACATTCCCAATGAGTTTAGTTTAATTCTGATCTATTTACGAGGACGTGAACGAGGGCAATGTTGTAGCCATTCCCTTAGTGTTAATTAAAAAACTCTCCCTTGTGGACTAACTTTGAGTATACATAAAATTCGGCCGCGCAAGCCGACACAATCATGAAATGACAGGCGTGGCTTTGTTCTAGTATACACATATACAAAAAACGCCCTTTGAAACTTGCACAATGACTGATCCATGCAGGTCAGAACAAATAGTTACATTAGCTCACTGTGGCCTAATGAAAATTACAAGAATGACATGCTAGGATTCCGTTATTTCTTCAACATTCATGCCATGACTGTGGCACATGTAAAAAGCACCTGTTAGTGCTGTGAAGATTTAACTGACATAATAGGACAGTATAAAGCAAAGGGGCAAAATTGACTATCCGAGAATTTCAGCCAATGCACCAAGAGACATACACTTCAAATCGTCTTGTGTAAGCAATACATTTCTCTCTTTTTTTTCCTTGGAAACATTTTTTCTTTTAAGCCATTTTAGGGACATTCTAATTCAACCCAACTTTTCTGGATTATTTTCCAGATCACCCAACTTACCTGTACAGTGCACCGGCGATGACTCAGGTATGTAAAGAGTAAATTGGCCAATGACACTGACGACTTTTGACAGGTCACATTCGCCGCCCCGCCATTCGGCATCTGGATGGAAATCCCCAGGTGGGCTGTTTGAGGGTTGGGGTAATAGCAGTTAAGAAAACAGCCATGAAAACAGCCATGAAAACAGGGACGTGAGGCTTATCTCTCCCTGTGAAACTTGTCGGCGCTGTAATGGTTCAACGGCTGATTGCTGCCACTGGGGGTTCTGCTCTCGTCTCACAGTTATCTATACTTGAGGATGTCGCTAGAGTTTTGATTTTCTTTCTATCCAGACTTTGGGAGTGAGTGTAAGTTAGGGGAGGGGGGCATTCAATTTAATTTTCTTAAGATATTTCTTTTTTATGTAAAATATCATTTAATTTTTTAAAGAGATTTTTATCCTTCTTTTTTTTCATTTTCGAAATAAAAGAAATAGTCGTTTTGTTTTACCTTTTGATTCGGATACAGACTTTGCTGTTAAATCATAAAGAATCGATTAAATGTGTATTATCAATGCAACAATACAAAACCTGACATATTTTAACATATTTCTTTAATTGAGGCTTCTATCCTTATGAAAATAGGGATTTTTAAAAAAATGTTTTGTTGTTTTTTCTCAAAGTAGGTTGTTTAATTAATTTCTTTAGTATTTTCATTTTGTGAAATTTGTTTTCGTCAATTTATTTTGTCTTGCAATTTTTTTATTTTTTAATTAAAATTTTTTTTTTTTTTTAGCCACTGTTTACGCATCAGTTTGAATACTTTAGCAAATAGTCTCCACGCTGACGTATGGTCGTATGGGTAACAGGACATTTCGACCCCAGACAGTTCAATCCTGTACTAAAAGTTTACGTGTTAATCGACGGCTAATTCCCGATACGTGCAATATCATCTTACTAATCCTTTAATAATAAAGGGTCGAATTCGACCTTAGTCAAACTATCTGGTTCGGCTCATCCGTCAGGAGAACAATAAACGTTAAGACTTGGCTCGATTAATTGTTAAAACTTTATAATGGCCATTTGAAAACTATGTATCAACAAATTTTTGAATATTATCAGTGGCACTTTTTTTTATTACATGACATGAAATACCACAATAAATTAACTATAAAGAAGATATTACTAATTAGGTCCATGCGTCAGTGGTTGAACAATTCATGGCCACGAAAAGTCCAGAGGGCCAATGGTAAGAGCGGAAATGTACTTGGTTGAGCCATTCGTATCCTAAACCGATGGAACTAGTTGTATGAGCCGGACAGGCCAATACATTCAATACCTATGCGTGTGTGGTATTTTGATATAAATATAACATTTTTAGTTGAAATGAGAATCATGTGGGAGTTCGCGCTGCCATCATATCTGGTGTTTATCATTAAAAATATAGTGGAAATGGATTTTGTGTTTGTTCTTTAACATACTATATACGTATTTTTAAAGGCCGGAGAAACTTTCTTATGTTTTGAACTTGGATGTTATTTTATTTTCTCAGTTGTTTGTTGATGTAGGCATTTAGCCAAGTTGTCATTTTAATTTTTCTTTCGTCTCCTGACGTTCAACGAATCTCGTTCCACATTTTATTTATTTCACACAGCTTGAGCGCAACTCCACCCCCACGTAATTTATGGATATCATTAATACACCCACGCACGTTTAATCCGGATGCTTGCGCTTTGCACAAATTAATGATTCACCCCCACCCCCCACCCCACCACCACACACACACACACTCTGGTCTCACATTCATTTGCGAGGGGGAGATAATTGGCTCTAACTTAAGTTCCGCAACAATCGTCACCGCCGTAAAGCTGTCGGTGGATCGGTTCGTTGGCATCAGTCTGATTTGATGGTCAGACGAAACAAGACATTTTACGTCATCGTAATCAACAGGTGACGTGGCGAGGCCTGGTCGATATAAAAACATGAATTGATGTCTCACACGTGTGAGGTGGTGAAAAACCATTCGTTTCAATTTTATAACAATTTTTTTTTAATTATGCAAGAGACGCGTGGGGTCATGCATTTTGTGATTGCCAAGAAAATAAAACGTTTTGGGTCTTTTTGTTTTGGTTTGGGTTTTTTTTTCCCTCATAACCAGAGTTGAGGGTTTTTATATGTATAAGTTAATTCGATTAATTGGAAAATGCAAATATTTGGTGGCGACCTTTTTAATACATTTCTCTAAGATTTTAGAACCACTTGCACTACATAAATTGAATCTCGTCAACGTCATTATCTCCACTGTTGGACTAGCATCCTGACTCTTAACCCATAAACGCATCAGTTATGTAAGTCTTGGTCATCAATTCTCCGCTAATCATAGAGCCTCTGTGAAACAATTTCTTATAGTATGCTTCCGTTGACGCGCAAGTGATACAAACGCTTGGTCAATATATTTAAAATTATCTCCCAGGTATCTCATCACCGGTTATTTACAGTTGACTTTAGTGGCATGATTTGTCATCAGTGTGGGAATAGCCAAGTGAGTTCTTTTTCGTGTTTGTACGTTAGGGCTAAATAGCATTTTACGTCATATTTAGTGAATTCAGTAAAAAGAAACCTCGTAAAAAACGTTGTTTTCTACTATAAATCCTTTACATACGATACATAACTAAAAGTATGTTCATTATTATACGCATCACACGACAATAAAAAAAATCAAAATTTGTAGTAATGTCATATTTATAAAGGATTTATAGAACAAACAAAAAAACTACTACAGTCTGCCTTCTTAAATTCAGGTCGTTTTGATCACGGGAAAGCGATAATAAAGACATGCCAAATATAATGCGCACCACGCGCCAGACTAGGATAAACATTTACAGATCAGGAATATACTTTATTAAAAAAATTATGGTCAATATAATAGCACCGCACCGCGTGACAGGAAAATATTAAAGACGTTGTGCGATATAATACGCACCGGGACAGTCTAACACAAAAGTCTACATGCTACATAGAGGTACAAAGAGGTAATCTAAAAATTCATTAATTTAAATTACAGTACCATGGATCGATGTGAAATTTTGACAGATCATTTATACCGTCTCCACGAGTCTGCCTGCAAAATTTCAGCTTGCTAGCTGACGGAAAGTTAAGGTCAAAACATTGATCCTTTGCTTTTGCGTTAATCAAGCAGACACTAGTTAATAAAAAGGATTTTTAAAATGAGAGCAGCCTGAACGTTGCAGAGAATCTAAGTATCGAGTGCGCATGATTGGAGACGATACACTTGCTTACATTTCGAAACGTGTCCAATTAACATTTTATGTTGGCTCAGCGTATCAAGACTTCAGCAAACTCTATTTTCTGTTGTTGAAACAAGGTCACATTAAATATCTGCTTGCGTATATGTAACCGTGTATGCAGTAAATAGTGATGCAGCTTTAGTGTTGACTCGCACATGTTGGCTGCGACTGCTCAATTTAGTGCTGACGCTCACAGTACACAACCTTACTTCTCCACTTGCTTTTTTTAAAAACTGCCAACACCAATTAATTGTCTTCTCTTATCTTACAGGCTACAGATGCTCATTCTATGCAGAAGATTATTGCGTCCTACGCTTATCTATTGTTTGTCCAAGTCTTGAATTCTTTTAAATATTGATAAAGAGTTGCATGGTTTTCCTGGTTTCTTCAGGCAACCCAAACCACGCCCAAATTCCGGACGAGAAGAAAGAGACTTTGTAAGTGTTTGTTATTACCTACAGAATAAGAAAGGTTCATATCCTTATGTCTATCTGAGTTTTGTATTAAGTTATCTTTGTTTTGTATCTCTCATGTTTCAAGATACATTTATTTTCATATTGGTTTTATTTTTGTCAGTTTTGAATACTCTCCAGTAATGAATCTGGAAGTTTTTTTTTTTGAATTTGTTATAGTTTATCAATGTTTTCTTTGATGGATGAGTCCCATACAGAAAGTGCATATTTTAGTATAGGTCTCACCAAAGTGGACCTACTTTCTTACATATTCTGAAGGCATGGCCGGCCTAAAGGAATGGGAGGCCCTAGAAGAAGTGAATTTGGTGGCCCTTAATGTAATAGAAAAATAGATAATAAATATGGAAAGATTCTTGTGCGAGGCCCAAGCTAATGATGAGACTAATCAGAGGCCCTAGGAGGCTGTCCAGTTTGCTTGTGCCTAAAACCGGCCTTGCTGGAAAGCTTGAGATAGCTCTCTTAAAGCATTGGTACTTAAGGGGAAAGTCTGAGAAATCTGCTGGGGATGGTCATCCTGAATTGTCTGATTGTAAAGGTCTTGCACCCCGTCAGCTCCCCCTTCCCGCTTTATGTTTAACCCGGAAACGAAATCAACAGGTGTGCTACTGTTTCAGGGACTAGACTGCAATATCAATAATTTAGTCGGAAATGATAGAAGGCTCTTGCTACAAGACAAAGGTTTAAACCCTGGCGATTCTTACATCCCGTCACAACTAGACCTAATAGAAGCCTAACATATCTAAAACGGTATGATAATTTTTTCTCCGTGTTAGTGAATGTATTTGTGTTTGGAGAATATGTAAATTAATGGTACTCTTCGTTTATATATAGATATCTGTTGAATATGTGAGCTTTTGACCAACTATATTTTTATATAATATATATACATTTCAAATCTCTCTCTGTCTCTCTCAATATATTATCTGGTTTTTCAGCAAGAACGAGTTTACTTTGGATAAAGCAATCACAACAAGTGCATTCAAATATTTGTTCAATTTTCTTTTTCTATTTTACTTTAGTAAGAAAAAAAAACGAAACGCCAAATTTAAAAAAAAAATATATATAGATTTTTCTATTTGTTTCCTTTCTCTCGAGCAATCTGTCGATCGTTTGATCCAGTCAATGACAAGATGCGCTCGAAAGGTGCGCGGAGAGGCCATCGAGATAAAAGGGAGATCGCCCATGGATTAGAGAGTGACAGAAAAGCCCTGGAGATGGCAGCCGTCTGCAAGGATGACATGCCAGCGTCATTGAGTGACGCCTCTGATGGATGGCTGCTGACCCTTACAAGACGAGGAATAGTGGACCGTTGCTGCATGCACTTCATGCTCTATATCGGCTCTTGGAATCGAAGTGAAATGTAAAAACGTATCGAATCCAAGCTCAGATGTCATACTGCTACTACTAAGGCCTTCAAAACAACATCTACAAAATGTCTTCAATCTTTTCCTTCAAAATTAAATAAACAGCAATAAAACATGTCTTCAAATTATAAACGTAGCTCATATCGGTGCACCATCGTGTCATTATATGCTGAAGTTAGGATATGAATGTTTTACTTTGAGTGCATATATAAATATATGTGTGCTACTATTTTTCTGTGAAGTGCCGTGAGCCACGCTTCTATGTAAATTATCAAATTATTATTATTATTATTATTATTATTATTCATAAGATACTTTTAACGCAATTTCTTTAAGGAAAATTGCGTTTATATATTTGAAATGTCCGTCCTGTCTGTTCGAAATTTGAACAGCAACTCCTCTTGAACCATATCAGATAGAGGGTTCGTG
>MUZC01002143.1:196349-225693 GCA_002072015.1 Radix auricularia
TAATTCCTTTTCCAAAATTGTTTTAAACATTATTAGATATCGTTTGCCGTTTGTTATGAACCGAAAGCTGTTATGGTTGCCGATAAATTGACAAAATACCGATATTTTATCTTTTAAAAATCCCCCCTCCCCATATATATATATATATATATATCTTTCTTCGACTCCCATAATTTTAGCAGCAATTTGTAGATAGCAATTGTTTTGTTTACTTTCAGAATTATTGATTTAAATGACATCATGTAATCTAAAAATCTAGAATGATTTCCCTTAAAAGAAAAAAAGGTGGAAAATTCTTTTTGGCAATTGCGTTTAAACACTCATTCGACTTTTTATTGCTTGTTTATTGCTCACGACACCTATGCTGAACATTTTAGGCCTATTAAAACACTGGCATGAAACTTGAAACCCAAAAATGATTTGTGTTGAAAATAATATCATGTTTCTTACCATTCGATTTATTTTTAAACCAACGGACCAACTACAATCAGACACTTACTAATTACAAAAAGCTACTCATTGACTTCATAGGGACGATGCATTGGCCAGAACGATTCTTGTTAGGAAAACAACTGTTATCCCCAGACTCGATTCAAAATCCTTAGGATAAGTAGCTATGACCATACATTTTGACCACGGAACATCATATGTCATGTCCATAGATGCAATTTTGTGGAATAATTCTCATACATTCCCCCCTGCTTGTAAACGTTAACTAAATTTAAACAATCGAACAACGCAGCGTCAAGCGTGTTAAAAATGGTACCAGGCAGTTAAAGGGTTAATTTAAGAAAATGTATTCTGCTTCAGAAGAGCTTGAAGACTTAATGACTGTACCCCAAGTAACCAAGTGTTTAAAGTCGCTGGCAAGTGCCTTTCGTTCAAATACTTAGTCTTTTAGACTTCAGCAAAGTTGGCTAATGCTTCTGTGGCCGCCATAAACCACATGGCTGGTAATTGTGATTTTATAGAACAGAAAGATGGAGTGGTCCCCGCCAGTTCTGTGTAGAGAAACCCTATGCCTTCAGTTGTATGTGGATAGATCAAAATTGGGGAAGAAACCGCCTAGTTTCGGCTGCATTTAAAATAGGGGGAGGAAGAAAGGGGGCGGTTTTTAATCAGGAAATGTGGACCAGGAATGCAGTTGGTTTGATTTCTTGGGCCTGACCCCCGGTGAAGAGAGGGAGAACTTGGGGCTAAATTAAAGGGCCACAACTAAGGAACGATTGCTCTGGTCTGCTCGTGACAGGGACTTTGCTTGGTTTTAAGTAAAACTTCTGGGGAAAAGGTCTTCTCTCCAGATTCAATGGGGGAAATATTCTCTTTGTAGTTTTACAATGAATGCACATTTCTTAAATTTACTTTCTCGTTGAATCTTTGCATCTAAAGCTTACATAGTACAATATGTTTTCAGTACGACAAAACCAGCGGTTAAAACATGGTACTGAGAAGTTACTAGCAGGAAACAGAATGGTTTTGTTGAGTCTTGCTGTTGTTTTTCTTATCATGAAACAACTTTCGGTAAAACGTCATACGTCGTCTGCCTTCAAGACAGCACCCATTTTTAAATCACTAATATTAACTTCACTGTCTTGTCGTGGTCGCATGCGCGGAAAAACAAAAGTTAAAAAATGACCCACTTCCCGTATCCTATCAAGCTGAAAGTTAGCACATAGACATGTGTCACGTAATGATGCATTTTTTCCACATTTCAGATCGATCGAATGTACCGTAATTATACTAATGCATTTTTACTTTATGTCTATGTAGCATGTGTAGCCGTCTGCTATAGTTGACCTTCATAGGTCATAGGATGTTCAATCCAGCCATCGATGTCACAGGGCTCTGGCGCGCTGTGTGTATTATATTGAACATAATCAATACTTTTAGTTATGTCTCATATAGAAGAAATTAATAGTCAAAAACGTTGTTTTTTACGTGTTGTTTTTATTTAAATGTTAAATAGAACAATCGTGATCGCGTGTCACATATTGTCATGTAAAAATAGGGTACATGGTGAAATGCCCTAAACCTAAAATACATTTTTGTAGCATCCATTTCAAAAGAAAAAAGATTTGTAGAATATGCGCTATTTAATTTTTAACATGAGGCCATTTTCAATAATTTAAGCACTTATTCTCAATGTGATAAATTTAATTATGTATAAATTTATCGCTGGGTAATTGTGTCCTTATTATAACCGGCTCCCAAAGGATGGTAGACTCCACCCCATCTGATATTTGAACTAAGGGGACGTCCATAAAGTACGTCATGGCCCAGAGGGAAGGAGGGGGTGTAAGAAAGTGTGACAGTTTGTGACAGTGGGAGGCGGGGTGTCCGGCCGCGTGTGACGTCACGGTGTTTTATATTAAATTTTAATTATATTGTTAATTTTAAAAACATATTTTTATTCAAAAAAGGGACGTACTTTAGAGAGGGTGTCCGAGATTTGTGACATTTTGTGACAGGCTTAGGCATGGGGGGGGGGGGGGAAATGGTCAAAACTAGCGTGCCGTTCTTTNAAAAATAGCGTGACGTACTTTAGAGGGGGGCCGAGATTTGTGACAGTTTGTGACAAGTTTAGGAGGGTGAGTTAAAATGGTCAAAAAATAGCGTGACGTACTTTAGAGGGGGGCGAGATTTGTGACAGTTTGTGACAAGTTTAGGGGGGTGAGTTAAAATGGTCAAAAAATAGCGTGACGTACTTTAGAGGGGGGGGCGAGATTTGTGACAGTTTGTGACAAGTTTAGGGGGGTGAGTTAAAATTGTCAAAAAATAGCGTGACGCACTTTAGAGGGGGGGCGAGATTTGTGACAGTTTGTGACAAGTTTAGGGGGGTGAGTTAAAATGGTCAAAAAATAGCGTGACGTACTTTATGAACGGCCCCCCGTGTAGGCTGGAGCTCGTCGGGATAATAGAGAGCTATCTTAAGCAAAGTAAATAAAAACAAACTTTAAGAACACTCATGAAAGTTAACAGGAGATGGCCTCTTACGAGCACAAGAAATCGTTAGTAACAATACAAAATACTTGCACAACTACGAAAACGTCCGAAGAATAAACAATTTCATTTTTCTCCTTTAAACCTCTTTAATAACATGATTTATTGAATTTGAACATCTCCAAAACATGTTTCAATAAATTTCTTGAAAAAAAAAAATTTTCAGCAACTTTCTATTAGATAAAGTTTACTCCAGACATGACAAAAACGACGATTTTTGCATGCCTTCATGTAACCGACAAAAACCGAACGTCTTTTGACACGAGTCAACGGGGAAACCTACCGACTTAATCCACGGAATCCGCTGCTATGAATAGTCGAGGTCCTTCAATGTGACTCGAGCTCAGCGACTGAGTACAGCTTCGAAAAAAAATAGTCATAATTATTTCTCTTGTACGACCGGCGTTGTACAGACAATGCAGCATTGTTGGTCTCGGGGCTTAAGTCATGCACGGCATACGTCACAATCCTAGGACCAGAGATTGGTAGCAGACGTCTTGGCCAAGTAGAACCGTTGAAGTTTGTTATTGGTGTGTGAGTGTGTGTGTTTGTTGGTGAGCATTCGATTCTTGTTATAGCGATTCTTGATGAAGGCTTTATGTTTTTAGCGCATTTTCGAGATGTCGAAATCGCTATTGCACCCGTTTTGTCCGTCCGTCCGTCTGTCATCACCCTTGATCACAGCATCCATAAGTCCTAGACCCATGATGTATATATGTTTTTTGTATGTCCTGACCTGCCATTTGTGTATCAACACTCAGTTACTCGATCCGTTTAAAAACCCCGTTAAAACTACCAAAAAATATTTCGAATAGAGAGGTAACACTAGCGCAGGGAACGGCCGCCATTGCCGGAAGTCGAATTTACAATTCTTCAAGCATTGAAGAGTGGTGCGAAAGGGTGCAAAATAATTAGTTGTTTTTTTTTAGTTGACGTCATTAGAATATGTGTAAAAGTTTAAAGAGTTTACGTCATCATTTGTGGTGACTTGTAGTTGGATTAAAGAGAAAATATTTTTTTTTTAAAATGTAAAGAAATGACTTTTAAATAATAAAATGTCAGGTATATTCATTACACAAGAAAATTCATAAAAATATGTCTAAAATCTAAACACAATTACTGATAACTACATAATTCTGATATCGAACATAAGTACTGATACATAATACGAATATGCGCTAACACGTCCTGAATTCCAATAGGTACCAGGCTTAACATGATTTTTTTAATATTACAAAGAGAGTACCGGCACACTGTCTGACAAGTACCTCAACAAAGAGAGTACCGACACATTGTCTGATAAGTACCACAACAAAGAGTGTACCGACAAATTGTCTGACAAGTACCACAACAAAGAGTGTACCGACACATTGTCTGACAAGTACCTTGACGAAGAGTATGCGCCGCAGTGTGAAATTTATCCGCGCAACTTGTTAAAAGAACAAATCCACGAAGCATAGGGTTGTGATTATTATTTCTACTATTAATATAGATGCGCAAGTTCCATGACAAATACCGGTATTCATAAATCCCTTTTCTTTCAAAGATACTGTAAAATTTTATCGACATAAATGTGTCTTCTTGCTATTATTGATGATATTGGTTTATCGTGTATTTATTTAGTCTGTTTCTTTTGTTATTAGAATCTTTTCTGTAATGATTTACCTACATATCTCCACTCCACATTCGGATATGACCCACCCTTTTCCTTCGTTTCTAAAAACGGTTAACTGAAGAGAGACCTCATCGCACCAACTGACAGCCTTGTACTTTAGCTGTGGTACAAAGTTCTACCACTTGAGGTATTAAGCCAGCAATGACGGGTGGCATCGTCAGCAAATTTAAACTGTTATTACTAATGACAACGTGCCACTGTCTCCTGGCGGCGTATTTCTCCTGAACGTATCCGCGCCATAGAAAGTACATCCTCCAGCGTTTAAATCTCGGACCGGGGTCCCATCAGCGCCTGACATAAGAAGTTTATGTTTTGAGGAACAACCAACCACCTGTGCAATCACGTAGATCATCCTGCAACCTCTTCCCCCCTTCTTCTTCTTCTTTTTATATGTTACGGACGCTCCTTCTGTACAGAAGATTATTACGTCCTATGTATTTCTATGGTTTGTGTTTAGTCCTGTATTCCTACTAGAGTTTTAAATGATGATAAAGTGTTGGCCTTCCTGGTATCTTCAGGCAACCCATTCCACGCCCGAATACCGGACGGAAAGAAAGAAAACTTGTATGTGTTTGTTCTTGCATATGGAATAAGAAAGGTTTTTTTTATCTTTATGTCTATTTGAGGGTTGTATTAAGTTATCTTTGTGTTGTATCTCTAAATTAGAAGTAATTGCCTTATGTATAATTACTAATTTACTCTTGGTTCTTCTATCCTCTAGTGTTTTAAGGTTGAATGATTTAACTAATGGTGTTACTCTTGTCAGTTTTGAATATTCTCCAGTAATGAATCTGGTAGCTCTCCCAATTCCACTACCATTCGTAAGAAAACGGTTTTTGTCTATGCTGTTCTCCTACTCTGCTTGAACAAACGATTTAAAAAACAAAAAAACAAGTTTTTACAAGAAAACATTGTTGAGATTTTGTCCCCGCTAATTATGGCCATGGATGCTTTGAAACACGCGCCGCACATTAATGAGATCGGGTCCCGCCAAAACTACACTTCCCTTCGTATCAATTCACGTCAATGTTACAGCCATAAGCCGTGCATCATTATTCGTGGCGATCTCAAATGTGCGGCAGCTCGAGGAAACGCGATGAATTTTCGTGCCGAGTTCAGCTGAGTGCGGCATAGGAAATTCCAATCATTTGGGATTCAGTTCGCCGGTTGATGTTTCATTGTCGTTCGTGGAGTCAGTGGGTTATAAAATATGTTATGTGTCGCGATAAATGTTTTATTTAAATGAAAACGTAGAGGCATAAAAAAATAATAATGTTGTTTGCTATCCGTTTGCAGGGTCGCATTAAAAAAAACCAAAGCAATGACAAACTGTGCTTGTGCAAAGATAATGCTCGCTCCCTGCCCCAACACACAACAAATTAAGAAAGAATGATGTTTTAGAATGGCTAGGTCAAATTCATAATAACACAATACTATTTTTTTAAATACCGACTTTGGCGGATGTGTGAAACAGGGAGTGGATGAGAAAAATAGTTTAATGGGCATTATTTATTCATTTCATTGAGTAGCAGAGAGAGTAGATAATCGATATTTTAAAAATCGCAAATAAAACGTTATTCTTATTTCAAATTGCTAATCTAAATAAGATTGCGTTACTGCCTGCTATATTGTTTCTTGATTGATTTTTTTCAAACATTCATCATCATGCTTTATGAGCTTTGATGTCAGTTATAATGAGAAGGTAATTTTTAAAGACAGATTTAATTTTAAATACATTATTGTAAGTCTTGTTCTATGTATTTCATCTAAACCCATCTTAGCCTTTTGGCGCATATTCTTTCAAATCAACCACTCAAAAAATTCTTTAAAATATTTTTTTTAACCTTGACCTTACTCGTATTGGTATTATTTTATTGTTATTGTTAGCCCACATCGTTGGATCCCAAAGACCTTGAGGAGAACCCCAACATTGAGGCAGTGTCGGAAACAAGAAAATAAGTCCAATACTACATCTGTCTGAAGGTCACGTGATGCCACCTACGATCCTGGTGTTAATGTGATAACAGGGGCAGACAAAAGTCTGGAATCCACTCATTTATCAGTCTGTCACGTGTGTAACTGGAGAGCCATCGTGTATCGGGTTTGGCATGAGCCCTTTGTTGAGGGGAAATCTTTTCATTTCGTAGGATAGAGCTTGTCAGATGCAGCGGTCAGGGACCTCGTGCGTTCTTCTTATAAAACTCTATTTTATTTTCCTTATTCAGCGGTTGCTCGCATGTGTGCAATGGCCAAATATAATGTTCCTTTAAAATGCGTTTCTCTTTCTCTTCTCCGCAGTCTTGGCTGAAAGTATGCATTGCGTTGTGTTACGTGTTGACAAAGAAGTCAAGGTAAGGGTCAATTTGGGACCTGTCCTATCAATAGATGTCTCTAGAAGAAGGATGTGACGTAATTTGTATCACATTAGTTTTATTAAAACTAATTTTAAAACATTTGTATTTCCTATTTACCATAGCGATCTCCGTTTAAAAGAACCACATCTGCAAAAGGAAAAGGGAAGAAACAAATTTCCCACATTGTTTTATAACAGAAGGTGACATCTACAAACAAACAAACAAAATATTTTTTATTTATGAAGATGTTTTAAATTGTATTTCCTCATCACCATAAAATAACTTCAGGAAATCGTTATTACAAACGTCACGAACAAAAATGTTAATGCAATTATAATGTTGCCTGATTTTTTCCAATCAGGAAATTTAAAAAAAATATATAAATATTTCAATGAATCGTCCTGCAAGTAGGCGCAATCCATTTTTGGGACCCATTCCGAAAGGTGATGCCTATTCCAATTTTCGGATTAATTCAAGATATGTTAAAAATGTTGGAAATGAACCAAATTTTATCAACTTTGCTTTAATATAATAGTCAAGCATTCTTAACGTTTTAAAAATAAGGAAATTTTAAATAAAACAAAAAATTAAATCTTGGTAGATCGTTAGATTTAAAAATATTTTTAAAGAATACTCTCAGACCCGCACTAAATACTTATGGCGATGCGTTCGACTCATGGGAAGCAGCAGCCAATGATTGAATGTCCTGTATCCTTATTATATGAAATTGTGCACCAAGTTATGAAACAAACACACAAAAGGCTGCGATTCCAGAAGACACCCCTGACAAGATGGTGCGCGAAACCATCCAAAGTGACATCTAGACCATCTTTTGTCCGAACAGTTTGCGCACCGTTTGGGAAAAGATTGGCCTTAAAAGCCACAAACGAACTCAACAACCTGCCGCGGCAGAAAGATAGGATGTAGAGAATTTTACTGGACGATCATCATGGAGGAAAAAGCAACAGCAAAAGAATAACAGTAATAGGTGAGCCTGCAATATTTGAGCAACTTTGTTTCCATAATAATTAAACAACTTTCCCAAGTCTAAGGCTCAATTTCAATCATAGAACAATGTCAAAGTTTATTATTCTGACGATTATGATGAATGATGTAAATAACTGGCATTAAGTTTGGTGACAATGATCATTTCGATTTATGAAATAAAATCAGTATTTACGAAGAAAGTGTTTTCCCGATATGGAGAAAGAAACTAGGCAATCGTTTCAAGTAGTGTATATTGGGCGTTGGAAATATAGGGCGTATACATATTTCAAGAAGCAAAAAATAAATCGGCTTTTTTTTGTGTGTGTGAAAATTTTCTAAACAATTTAGATGGAAAGCATTCAGGCTTGCGTGCCGTAACCACATTTTCGCTTGGGTAGCTTTATGACGATTCTCATATCTAGCGTGTGAGTTTCAGGTTGGAAAGGGGGGGTCTAACAAAATGGATCATCTTGATTTACGCATGCGCAATGACCATTTAATCATTGGAATTCTTCCTCTTTCATTACTGTCATTACGATTGGAATGTTCAAGCAATCTTTCTATTCGTTTAAGTGCGCATGCGTGGGCTTTGTTTATTGTCTGTGCGCATGAATTAGGGAAGATTTGACAAGCATTTCGTCAACTCTTATCATGGGCCAGCCCCAAGTCTTTCTGCACGCCATCTCTGTGACATCACTCCATCCTCCGTTAAAATGTATCCGCATCTAAGTGAAACCTTGACCTGGTCATGTCTAGAAACGTCCATAACATGTCGGCTGCTCCTAATACCAGTCTTATACCAGTGTCAGTTCTACAAAGCTAAAATCTGGTTAATTCAAGATATACTTCGACCCCTAAATTAGCACTGATTATCTATCGCCAATATAAAAGTTGGGTTAACCAAATACATGGTAAAGTCTGGGTAGCCTCTGCGTAGACATTTGAAAATTAAACGTATAACGACTCTATTATAAGACCTGAAAAATGTGGATTACTAAGGTGCATAGATAATCCATAACCACCATCTTGCCACAATCTGCAAGGCATACATGAAGACAAACGATACGGGAATCCGTTGACAGAGCTCTTATCTTATCTTATCTTATCTTATCGTATCTTATCTATACTGACGCTCCTTCTATGCAGATGATAAAAACGTCTACAGACCATGACGAATAATCTGTTGGCGATTGACGCAGCGTTCACAGGCCACGGCTATGAGGGTTCCACGCATTACCCAGCCGCCTAACTAGTGTTAGGTACCCATTCGGAGCAGGGTGACTCAGGGACTCGAACAAATCCTTACCTTCGCATTGATTCGAACCCGTGACCATTGTTAGGCCACTCGAGCTTAGGGATGGCTATTTCCGAACTGATCTTCACAGGAGCTGTACTCTATATAGATATGGAGGAAATGAGACTCCAAACTCAGATCAAATTCATGATTCATAACGCGATGATGGTAAGCGTCGTTCTCTCAAGAGCAAAACACAGTTGAGCTCCTAAACAGACATGGGTGCCAAATCAAAATACCTCAAATCTGGTTTTAAAAAACGTGAATAACATCAGGAATGGATGCGCATGGTGCCAGTAGCTGCAGCTTGCTACCAGCGATTGTCAGAATGAATTCGCAAAAATTGATACTTTTCTGATGAGCCCCTTCAAAAACCAATTTTGGCTCAGCATTTGATCATTAGTTTTCTGTACGGCTAAGAAACTAGCTTGGTGTTCATGTAGGATAGAGGTTATACATAATCAACGAAAAAAAGACAATGTTTCCTCATCTTCGTCTCATCCATTGATGTTCCTCACAGGAGCAACTAGCAAGGAACATATTATGCCAAATATATCTCAATTTTTCTGAAAACGTTGTCGTTCTAACGTACTCAGACAGCATTCACACCAATCTGCCCACTACTCAGACAGCATTCACACCAATCTGCCCACTTCTCAGACATCATTCACACCAATCTGCCCACTACTCAGACAGCATTCACACCAATCTGCCCACTACTCAGACAGCATTCACACCAATCTGCCCACTACTCAGACAGCATTCACACCCATCTGCCCACTACGCAAACATTGCGACACACCAGCTCGTCCGCTATACAGTCTTCCAGGACTTGCGAATTATCTGTCTTTCATGGCGGCCGACCGGAAGTCACATGCCCAAACAACCATTGAATCTGATATGTAATTGTGAAGAATGATGATACACTTTAACCTTTTTATTTGGCACGTTACTTCTTTAGGGGCGGATCACGTAAAAGTATACCATAATTTAATGGAAATATTTTTAACTATTTAAATATTCAGAAAGCTGAGTCAAGCGAACTGTACTGATTTCCCATGACCAATTTTGTTGTTGCTATATTTACGCAAGTGTTTCATCTAGAGGTTTTAAAGATTGTTCAAATGAGGCAGAATGCAATCTGCATCGAGTATGAAGTCTGTCCTTTGGGCCGAGGCACTAGCAGAAGATCACGCTTGCCCCACAAAATAACCTCCACTTTAAAGTTTCCAATTTGTTTGCCTAAATGAGAATGTTGAGACAAGCTGACTCAAAAGTCCTGACGACGAGAAACTCCAATCTCTTGTCGTTTACATCGCTGGAACACAGGCTCAAGGTCTAAAGACGTGTGTTTAAAGACGTGGGAGCCAGAGTTTGAAAACGATTAGATTGTTTTTGAGTTTGTTTTATTTTTAAATCCCTTATATTAACTTCACCATCTTGTCGTTCTCTTTTCTCTCTCTCTCTCTCTCTCTGTCTCTCTCTCTGTCTCTCTCTCTCTCTCTCTCTCTCTCTCTCTCTCTCTCTCTCTCTCTGCCATGGAACTGCGAACAATCAAAAGGAAAAAAAATAACCACTTTCCGTGATTCTAGCAAGCTGAAAGTTTGCACAAAGACTTGTGTCACCTAAAAATGTAGTGTTTCATAATTTCAGATCGAGGGCATTTACCGCAAATAACTTAATGAATATTTAGGTTATCTCTATGTAGCATGCTATAGTTGACCTCCACGGGTCACTAAAGGTTCAATCCAGTCCTCGATGACCTGACCCCCGTGTCTTCCTGCACGGGGAATTCAGTCACGCTCTGTATGTATATGTTTATGCTAGTCTGTCGTGCGGTGCGTATTATACTGAATATAATCAATAGTTTTAGTTATGTCTCATATATAAAGGATTTATAGTCATAAAATTTGTTTTTGCGGGTTGTTTTTATATGATTGGAAACAACTCGTAAAATATCAATATACGGACTAAAGATTTTGTTAACAAAATACTTCTGATTATAATCATTTGCGTTTTTTAAAGGGAGCCTGGATAAAACAATTTTGTTTGTTTGAAATTGAAATGTTAAAATCTAAAGCTGATGAATGATTGAGTAATCCTCAGGCATTAACCAAAACCTTTTGGATTTTTCTGGCTTTAGAATGGCGTGTTATAGAAACAGAAACAAACAACATGAGAGATTGAAAAGAGGGATGAGAGAAGAATAAAGGAAAAAGGAGAGACGAGGCAAAGAGTGGGTTGAAATGTTCTTGTCTTATTTAATTTACAACCTTAGAAAATAAGTCCCTTAAAACTTTGGGTAAAATCGGAATTGACCCACCCACGGTACATGGCCGCCATCTTTGTTGCTATGGCAAGTTACAAAAAAAATAATTGAAAAAAATAATTGAAAAAAAGAAGATGGAAAATTCATCTATTAAAACTCTAAAACTAAACCTGACCCTAACCTTAAATTCACAATTAATTATTCTATATTTAAACCTAATCCCAAACCCCATGTCACAAATATTCTAAAACTTAACCTAAAAAAACAAAAGGAGTGAACGCAGAATTAATTGCTATAGATCTATATCTTTTTGGGTAAGACCAATCTGATTTGACAAAATTTTCTTTTCCTATTGTAAATGATTTGTCTTACTTCCGAGCAATCAAATATAATGGAACTAACAAGAATGCATTCCCCGGGGTGCCCGGGGGCCTGATCACTAGGGTCGACCATCCCGAGGGTGTCGCTTAAACACAAGTCTCCTCTTTGCAAAGACAGTGGTTAATGAGGAATTTTGTTAAAATCGGGGTATAGAAAAATAAAAAGGAGCATGTGGAGAGGTATATGAAGGTTTTAAACTCAAGATATGCCATCGCCTTTTTGCCTTATATGGCCTGGGGACAACATCTCGAGGTAAGGATGACTTGAACACATCATGCAAGTCTAAACTCAACACTGACTTAACACTGGGGATAGTCCAACACTGAGGCGTTTTGATTCCAACGCCTCCTGATACTGGCGTCTTTTCTCTATGCGGTGTATCTCACATTGCTGAAAGTATCAGATCCAAGAAATGACCAGTATACTTTTTGACCAATGTGGGAAACTAAATCTGCCCGCCTCGGTGAAAGCCAAAATTCCATTCATACCTACCTCCCAAAGGACGTTAGAACTCAGCTTATTAATTCTAAAAATATTTAAACCCCATCTGCTAACATGTGTCACGTCTACAAACTAGTATTTATCAAGAACAAAGTTGCAATAATATAAATATTATTTTAAAAAAATTAAGACAAATAAGTTGTTGATATTCCAGTCATGTTTTTCATTTACCGAGCTCTGAAGACTAGAAGACTAAGACATTGATTTTCGCTCTCTTTCCAGACTGATCCGCAAATAGAATCTCGTCCCCATAGTTTTAGGCTTGGCTTAGAAATTGAGTTTCATTCCTGATCATTTTTAAAAATATAAATCTCTTTTGACATTCTTTCTTTCTTTCTTTTTTTTTTTTTAAAAAAAAACGTAATTGTGTTTATGTGTCTGTCAGTCCGTCAATTGTTGTGTCCGTTAGTGTGGGTGTCAGATACTTTGGAGTGCCCCCTAATGCAGGGTGTCTGTTATTTTATTCAAGGGTGTATGTTATTGAAGGGTGTATGTAAGTGCAGGGTGTCTGTAAGTGCAGGATGTCTGTTTTAAAGGGTATATGTAGTGCAGGGTGTCTGTTTTTGAAGGGTATCTGTAGTGCAGGGTGTCTGTTATTGAAAGGTATCTGTAAGTGCAGGATGTCTCTTTTTGAAGGGTATCTGTAAGTGCAGGATTTCTGTTATTGAAGAGTATCTGTAAGTGTAGGATGTCTGTTATTGAAGGATATCTGTAAGTGCAGGATGTCTGTTATTTCAGGGTATCTGTTAGTGCAGGGTGTCTGTTATTGAAGGGTGTCTGTTAGTGCAGGATGTCTGTTAATGCAGGATGTCTGTTAGTGCAGGGTGTCTGTTAGTGCAGGGTGTCTGTTAGTGCTGGGTGTCTGTTAGTGCAGGGTATCTGTTAGTTCAGGGTATCTGTTAGTGCAGGGTGTCTGTTAGTGCAGGGTATCTGTTAGTGCAGGGTATCTGTTAGTGCAGGGTATCTGTTAGTGCAGGGTGTCTGTTAGTGCAGAGTATCTGTTAGTGCAGGGTATCTGTTAGTTCAGGGTGTCTGTTAGTGCAGGGTGTCTGTTAGTGCAGGGTGTCTGTTAGTGCAGGGTGTCTGTTAGTGCAGGGTGTCTGTTACTGCAAGGTGTCTGTTAGTGCAGGGTGTCTGTTACTGAAGGGTGTCTGTTACTGCAGGGTGTCTGTTACTGCAGGGTGTCTGTTACTGCAGGGTGTCTGTTACTGCAGGGTGTCTGTTAGTTCAAGGTATCTGTTAGTGCAGGGTGTCTGTTAGTGCAGGGTGTCTGTTAGTGCAGGGTGTCTGTTACTGAAGGGTGTCTGTTACTGCAGGGTGTCTGTTACTGCAGGGTGTCTGTTACTGCAGGGTGTCTGTTACTGCAGGGTGTCTGTTACTGCAGGGTGTCTGTTAGTGCAGGGTGTCTGTTAGTGCATAGTGTATTTCGTAATGATTTGTACTAAATAAACTTCGTCATTTATGTTTTCTTCTCTCCTTTGTTTTCTTTTAATCAAGTAATTACCAATACCTCCCCTCACCATATTCCCATTTCAAAGTTTTTTTAACATAGAGCCTTAAAAAAAACAAAAAACATTCACCTTACAGTTTTGGTATCCAGTTTTTTTCTTGTACTCTGTATATATCTCTCCCTTATTTATTTTCTCTTTCTCTCTCTCTCTCTCTCGTTCTCACTCTCTCTCTCTCTCTCTCTCTCTCATTCTCTCTCTCTCTCTCTTTAATTCTTTTTATTTCAGTCTGTATTTATCTCTCGTCATTTCTCTCTCACTCTCTTTCTCTCTCACTCTCTCCCTCTTTCCCTATATATAATTTTTTTCCTATCTCACTATATGTTTACACACTTCTTACTATCTTGTTTCCTCTTAACCCCCTCTCTCTCTCTCTCTCTCTCTCTCTCTCTCTCTCTCTCTCTCTCTCTCTCACTCTAGTGAAATATCTACCAGATAGAAATTATCTGCCACTTTAAAATAACTTTACTTTCTTTTTTTTTCACTAGGACAAAAACGTCTTTCTTAAAGTTCATTACAAAAATAAGCATATAGTTTTTAGTACAAGAGATTAAGTGAACAAATACAAGCTTAAATTAATTGTTATGTTTAATTAGAACCAGATTAATTACCTGTTCGTTCAGTTTAATTAGATTCCAGTGAATCCGCAAGTTAATAACAGTGACTTTGTTGAATGTGTTAATAATAACAAATTAATAATATAGTAATATGAAACAAACAAAAAAAAAACCCGTTACTCTTTGAATAATTATGATTATTTCCAACAACCAAATTCCGTTTCTTCAATCTCATACCTAGATATTTCTTATAAACTATTTCTGATTCATTACTTGATGTGGTAAGGATCTCTTATTTACTTCACAAGAAATCCCTCGTTAGATGATGATCAAAAGAGATTTGACTGATCTCCAGTGAGGCTATGGGATAGATGCACCTACAGGACAGACGTACAACCACAAAATTGATGCAAATGTTGTTCAAAAGATAATGTGAAAAATGGCTGGAAGCATTGAACAAGCTGAGGGCTGTGTGTAAACTTCCAAGCTTGTTATCTGTTCTTATCACACAGAGCACGTCACAAACGAAGAGGTCCACAACAAAATAACTGCAGCCATCGGCCCCCTGGATGACCTCTCACCTCAATCAAGAAGAAGAAACTACGATGGTGTGGACACGTGGCAAGATCTGGAGGTCTCGCAAAGACTACAATGTAAATCAAAGTCAAAGGGGGAAAAAAAGGTAGACAAATGAAGAGATGGGAACACGACATCAAAGAGTGGCAAGCATGTTATTATTCGACTCCCAAAAGGCAGCACAGGACCGGGACAAAATGGCGTGAGATAGTGAAAATTTAACGATGGTGCACCGACGACCAACCCACGGGTTAAGGTATAGTTTTAGTCTAATCTATCTGTTCTATCTCCTTACACGTATGTCGTCATTTCATGAACTTCTGCCAGTTACATGTCTTTTATCCTTTGGATTTAAAAAAAAAAAGTTATTCTCAAACTGACTTGTAAAGTCCTGTTATGGGAAGTGCGTGAGCCGACGGTAAAGTTCAGCAGAAATGTCTGACATGTCAGCCTGGACCCGATTAAACGCCCTCGAGCTAGTGTATCACTCGTTCTGTACTCGTCTTTTTCCGACATTCCTTAAAACCATTGAATGGGTTGTCAAGATGGGCCGAATATAGATTTTTTTTAAATTTCATGATGTGGCGCGGTCTGTGGGTGAACGAATGAATTTTTTTAACAATCAGTATTTTAATGAGGGATTCATCCTTTTTATTTCGTTGTCATTCCTTTGTCTTTCACCTTAAATAAAAAATTTTAAGTCATTTTAATTAATAAAGAGTTGTTTTAATCTTTCATAAGAATTTTCCTCTGATATATTGTTTCTATTTATCGATATTCTATTTACTCATTTATTGGTTTTTATTGTAAGACTAGTGACGTCTGAGATGAAATTCTCAATTAAAGGAGAGGTACAGTTTGGTTGTAAATGTGTGAGAGGTTTTGCGCGTCGATGTGCAAGACGATCATTTTCCTTTTTTTATGTTGCTTCTTTGTTGAGCTGTTAGTGCAGCACGGGCCATGCGTTGACGCTGTGCGCGTATATCCATTTGTGTCGACATTTGACCTGGTGCGACGCAGTTCTCAACGCCTTGCATTCCTATGCAGCGTAGCTTCTTCAATATCATCGGCGGAACGTTGTGTAGTGATAAGCAAGAATGACACACTTCAAGACGGGATCGCAGTATTGAATGATGACAAAATTACTACACCAAAAATAACTCGTTTTGAACATCCGTGTAAATATGTTCAATATGTCTAGGAGATTTAATTTTTTCTCCGCTAGTGTTTGGCTGTAGCAGTCTATATAAGTTTGAGTGACCAATCGCTATCGAGGACCAGACAGACAAATGCCTTTTATTTTATAGGATAGTCTTTTTAAATAAATATTTTTAAAAAACTAATAAAAACAAAGTGAATTTCCGTTCCGCGAAAAAATGGCATTTAAGTGACAATTTTCATAAGATATTTATTTATTGTACGTAGTTCGACACATTATAATTTACTTATTTCTACAGTTATTTCTAATGAGAAATCTTATGACAGTCACTTTAATAAATAACCCTAAAACAATCGTGGCAGATAAGGGGACACTTAATATAAGTCGCAGATACTTGAAAAAAACACATATATGCAATGACCCCTAGTTTATTAGGAACTTGACTTCAAGGGTGAAGATGGAAAAAAGGAGTAGGTAAGAGTCATTTCCTTCATATCTCTCCATTCCCGCTGTTCACTTGTTTCATCTTTCCATCACTTCTCCGACTCAATCACCGCAGACGTTGATGGGAGATCACTGACAGTTTAAAAAGAACCGGTGACCAACTAGCCGGAGGGCTAACTACATTATGTCGAGGGCAATCACTCTTCACTATGGTGGACCGAGGGGCCGGGGGAAGGGGAGGGGTTGAGATTGAGTGATGAACAATGGACGGTAACTCATCCTCTGTGAACATGATCTCCCCTTATCAAATAAAAGCTTTCTGTTGTCATAACGACACGCACTCCATTCAGCCATCCATTTATACAGACATTGGTAATTGCCTTCGTTTTTTTTATTACTCCCCCCCCCCCTTTTTTGTATACAACAACAAAAAAAATGGTTTTATTTGCTTACACTCTACTAAGTATTGGAATGTACTTTCCATATTATGTTTACTGTTAGAAGGTTTTTACAAACTTTAGTTATAATAATTTTAATTCTTTTTACTTCCTGAGACGTTTAAATAGATTTTTTTTTCATTTTCTCATATCTCTTTAAATTTTTTATCGACTTAATTCCTTCGTCATTTTTGTTTCTTCGGTTTCTCAGCACACACCCGGTCCCCTTTTCTCTTCATCTCTTTGCCTACCTCTTTCTCTCTCACATTTTCTTTCTCTAATTTATTACCCTCTTTCTCGCCAAGTTTCCTGTGTCAAAAAGTCTTTCTTTCTCTCAATCTCTCTCATTCTATCCTTCCCTCATGCTCAATCTTTATCCTTCTTGTTCGAGTTGCTCCCCGAAAATCCAGTCTCTCTCTCTCTCTCTCTCTCTCTCTCTCTCTCTCCCACTCTCACCTTTCTCGTTCAGTTTCCTTCCTCAAAACACAGTCCCTTTCTTACCGTGGTTCATGTCGGGTTTCCGTCACTATATTCTCCCAAGACATTCCTTCCGTCCATCTTTATTTGGCATTTTAAAATTGGTTTTTGTCCCTGCCTTTTAAGCCGATTATTTATCGCATTCTCTTGAACCTGTCAAATTAGAGTTCTCCTTTTTTTACCTTCTCGTTTCCCACCTCATTACCAATAAAAGTGCACATTTTCTCGTTTCCCACCTCATTACCTATAAAAGTGCATACCTTCTCGTTTCCCACCTCATTACCTATAAAAGTCACATTTTCACGTTTCCCAACTCATTAATATAAAAGTGCACATTTTCACGTTTCCCAACCTATTACACGTTATATTGCATGTATTCCACCCTAATTACCTAGAAGAAAACATATCTTTTCATTCAACTACCACCTCATAACCTATAAGGTGCAAATTTTATAGTGGTACAAGCTAAAAAATCTTGACGTAGTCGTACAATCAGTTAGTGTTGATGAAAAGTCTTTAATATCATTTCATAAGCCTTGCTCGCTGAAATCGTCAGCGTGTTCAAAACATTTCGAGTTTTTTATGTAGACGTAGTCTAGTAATCATTTAAATGCCGTGGACTGATTATGTTGACACCGTACAAACGTGGTTCTTACTTCAGGATCGGTGACTTAACTACTTTAGATCTCTGGGAATAATTGGAACAAATACCCCTCTGACATCCCTCACCCACAAATATTTTATTTTATTCTAACGTCAGAATTTAAATATTTAACGAGGGCATGGACCACGAGTATTCTGTTCGTATTACTCGCCTTTCAGTGGTGCTGTATCATTTAGTGTTGCCTTCATTAAGTCCCTCGCTCTTTCCCTACCAACATAAGGCAGCTTATTTCTGTGTTGTCTTCATTAAGGCCCTCACTCACTTCCTCCCAACAAATGGCAGTTTACTCTGTGTTGTCTCCATTAAGACCCTCGCTCTCTCCCTACCAACATATGGCAGTTTACTCTGTGTTGTCTCCAGGCCCTCGCTCTCTCCCTCTCATCATATGACAGTTTACTCTGCGTTGTCTCCATTAAGACACTCGCTCTCTCCCTCCCAACGTATGGCAGTTTACTCTGTGTTGTCTCCAGGCCCTCGCTCTCTCCCTCCCAACGAATGGCAGTTTACTCTGTGTTGTCTCTATTAAGGCCCTCGCTCTCTCCCTCCCAACTTATGGCAGTTTACTCTGTGTTGTCTCCATTAAGGCCCTCGCTCTCTCCCTCCCAACGTATGGCAGTTTACTCTGTGTTGTCTTACCAAATTTGTTAGATCATCACATCTTTGGTCTTTATATACACGCCAGAAAAATCTCAACAAGGCCGACCCCGCATCACCTCCACTGACTTTTTTTTTATCGGGCAACCCCCAAACGAAACAGCTATGTTGCTTCCCAAAACTGTACCCCAACACGGCACCCATAACTCGCACCCCGGAGCGCCTCCCCTACAAAACACATTTTGGACACGTCGCTTGGATACTAGTCATCATAATTTTTTAAAAACATAACTTTATCCCAAAACAAATCACAACAACAACTTAAAGTCTTGACATTGCCAGGAAACCACGCCTCCATTAAAGTTTACCTCAACAAAGTCTAGATCTGGATCAACCTGCCCCATCCTAGACACCTCACCTCAACACAGTCTAGACCTTAGGCAATCTATCTCAACCTGTCCTATCCTAGACACCTCGCCTCAACACAGTCAAGATCTTCAGTCAATCTGCCCCATCCTAGACACCTCACCTCAACACAGTCTAGACCTTAGGCAATCTATCTCAACCTGTCCTATCCTAGACACCTCGCCTCAACACAGTCAAGACTTCAGTCAATCTGCCCCATCCTAGACACCTCACCTCAACACAGTCAAGATCGTCAGTCAATCTGCCCCATTCTAGACACCTCGCCTTAACAAAGTCTAGATCTTCAGTCAACCTACCCCATTCTAGACACCTCGCCTTAACAAAGTCTAGATCTTCAGTCAATCTGCCCCATTCTAGACACCTCACCTCAACACAGCCTAGATCTTCAGTCAACCTACCCCATCCTAGACACCTCACCTCAACACAGCCTAGATCTTCAGTCAACCTACTCCATTCTAGACACCTCGCCTCAACAAAGTCTAGATCTTCAGTCAACCAGCCCCATTCTAGACACCTCACCTCAACAAAGTCTAGATCTTAGGCAATCTACATCAACCTGCCCCATTCTAGACACCTCACCTCAACAAAGTCTAGATCTTAGGCAATCTACATCAACCACCCCATTCTAGACAACTCGCCTCAACAAAGTCTAGATCTTAGGCAATCTACATCAACCAGCCCCATTCTAGACACCTCGCCTCAACAAAGTCTAGATCTTAGGCAATCTACATCAACCTGCCCCATTCTAGACACCTCACCTCAACAAAGTCTAGATCTTAGGCAATCTACATCAACCTGCCCCATTCTAGACACCTCGCCTCAACAAAGTCTAGATCTTAGGCAATCTACATCAACCTGCCCCATTCTAGACACCTCACCTCAACAAAGTCTAGTTCTTAGGCAATCTACATCAACCTGCCCCATCCAAGACACCTCACCTCAACACAGTCTACGGCAGTGGAAGCCAACCTTTATTGTTTTTTGTGTGTGTTGTTGTTGTTGTTTTGTTTTGTTTTTTTATAGGCAGTGTGCTATATATAATTCGACCAAAACCCAATTATTTATAGGAAAGTACAAACTAAAATGAAACTCGAAAATGGGGGTTTAAGGAAGTAATATTTTAGTCGTGTGCCGGCTGATGCGGGTCGGCGGGCCAACTGTGGCACGCGTGCCATTGGTTCGCCATTACTGGTTTACGGCGTCTTCAACAACCTGCCCCAAACCTGGACACCTCACGTGAAGAGATGATTATGCGGCCGCCTCTCATCGTTGCCCTCCCCCGCTCCCCATGTCTCCCATCACCGCCACCTCCCACTCATCCATCATCATTTAATATGGCAAGTTGATCCTCCTCATATCCTATCAACCCGCTTGGTGCCCTCCGGAAAATAAACACCGATCTACTCCCCCCGCCCCCCACACCCACGAGAGCTAAGGTGTCGCAACGTAGCTGAATGAATTCAGAAAAAAAATTATTGGCTCCTATTCCAGCAGATGACGTCACGCTATAGAATAACTCATGAAATGTCTTTTATTCTGGGTCCTATATTAAGTAATTAAACCTGATTTGATCGATCAGGAGGAAAAGTAATTGAATATGATTGTATATTCAAAATATGGCATGGATTTTACCTAGCGCTTTGCTAGAATATGTATACATTTCTTTGAATGTGAAAAAAAAAATCAAAAAATAAAGATAAAATGGTTCAATTTATTCGTGAAATGATAGAAACGATTCCCGAAATGTATATACTTTGACTCCCATGTGAATGCCCGAGTCCATGAATCCGCGTGCCTATTCGCGCTAACGTGAGATCCACCATTCTGGGGTCGGTATGTATTCAAAAAGTGAGACTCCGTCCGCGCCAGTCGCTGGCGGCCAGACAGTTTGAGACCACGACGAGTGCAAAAATTGGAATCTTTTTCACACTGACTGGCAATGAAATGGAAATGCATGCTAATGATTTATGACGTTACAATGTTGCCAAACAATGACGTGCCGGACCTGGGAAGCGGAAATGGTGTGAAGGGGTGGGGAGCCGGTACAAGTCGCTTGAATCTGCATGAGATTTGCTGATATACGATTTACTAGCAGGCGATATTGGAGCGAGACTTCGTGAAATTCACAGGTTAACAGTCGAGAACAGGCATGAAAACACGGAGGGTACTCTTAGAATTTTAACTTTATTTCCTTTAATAAGTCCAAAACATGTTTAATGAATTTTTAACTCTTTTGGCAGTTTTTACCTTATTGAATGGTTGAAGAGTTCGTCTTGTTTAAATTGACTTTATTTTTTTTTATTTTTTGCAAGTGGTAATCGTTTTTTTTATCAAAAGCTTAAATACTTGCATTAGTCAAAGCTGAACAATTATTTTTACTCTAAAACTCGCACTTATATTATGGTTTTATTTGAAAACACGAGGAAAAGATAAAAGGAAGTTTATATTTTGATTCATCCTTACACTTTGTAGAGGTAACTTTAAGAAAACTGATTTGGGGACTTCACTTAAATTTCTTCAAAGAAATCAGTATTTTTAAAGATTAAATATGTATTTATACAATTTTACCAATTTATTTACATGTATGAAATTTTATTCATATCACACTGTAATTTATAGTAGCAACAGCCCCCCCCCCCACACACACACACACTATACAGCTTTACTAAAGGTCCGAACGAAGTAAAGGAGATTAGGAAATCTAGAAAAAAAATTCACTATTCCAACCGTTAATCTTTCAGTATGCTGAGGATGGTAAAGCTTAATCATCGGGACCAAAATTTACCAACTGAGTTGTTACCGAAGAAATTGAAATGGAGTGAGCCGGGGGGGTGGTGGTCTGAAAGCTGAGTCAAGCTGTTCATTTGTTAACATGAATATCTTCAATTCACTGTAGCTCTGTAGATCCACATACATTTAATAGGCGTGTTTCTTTTATCAGTTAGTTAAATATACGGAGAAAGAGACCATGGGGTATTTTGTGTGTGTGCGTATGTATATATGATTGTATGTATGTATGTGTGTGTGTTTTAATTTGAAGTTTGTTTTTATAAAAAAGCTGATTTTATATTTTTTTAAATATTTGTTGATCATCTCTTTCTACAAATTGTGTTTTTATTTGTATATATAATTAATGTTCCATCATATATAAAATAGTGCAGATGCCTTGGTTGCCTGTCACCGAATACTGTTATTATTCACTTGCCCTTCTCTCCTATTTTTCTCTAAATTAACTGCTATTTTGCTAGAGTTAATCAATATTCTCATCATTAAATTGGTAAAATTTACAGAAATGTCCTATTACTGAATATTAAATTTACTGAATGACCCATAAAAGACTTGTCAACTTTACTGAATAGTCCCAGCACCGACCCAGCACTGTCCCAGCACTGACCCAGCACTGTCCCAGCACTGACCCAGCACTGTCCCAGCACTGACCCAACACTGTCCCAGCACTGACCCAGCACCGACCCAGCACCGACCCAGCATTGACCCAACACTGTCCCAGCACTGACCCATGCCTGACCCAGCAGTGACCAAGCACTGTCCCAGCACTGACCCAGCACCGACCCAGGACTGACCCAGCATTGACCCAACACTGTCCCAGCACCAAACCAGCACTGACCTAGCACTTCCCAGGACTGTCCCAGGACTGACTCATCTCTGACCCAGCACCGACCCAGCACAGAGTTGTCCAACTACAGGGTCACCCTGATGTACAGTTTAAACTCCCAGTCACTTTCACAAACTCCAGCTCACGACTCGAGCCTAAAGTCGTATCTCCTGAAGGTCAGATTTCATTTTAAGTTTCGCTCGATTGTGTCATCAGCATATCGTGGCATCAATGTGTCACAGCCTCAAGACTAATTTCGTATCAAGTGGTCAGGTCTTCAAGAGAAAGTGTCGAGAATGTGTCGCGTCATTAACACTCACGTCATCAAAATACCGTTTCTTAACGATGTCGTGTCATCTAGATGTCAGTTTATAGATTCTTCACTTCATAATTCTTGATAAATTCAAATGCCTGTATTACAATCATGCTTATCAAGAGCGTACATAAGAATGGAAACAGAAATCGACTTTGGAGCACGTTTTCATAACCAATGATTAACCAAGACTTATTCGACTACCAATCACACATATTTTAGCCCTAATTATGCTATAGGAACATGAGATGTTTCCAGACAAACGTGGAAATTCAACACAAGAGCACTAAAACTAACACTTCTCGGGTCGGCCAATGAGAGCACTCTCAGCTTGACCAATTCAACACTTGTTTTAAAGATGCCCAGCATTAAACCTGGTCAGTGCTTGTGTGGCCATCGATTACCATTTCCTTGACCGATCGAGACTGACCAGCTGCCCAAAGTCACGTCCCAACAATCCAGGCAGGAACTGGGTCTGGCTTAGCGAGGTCAAAATTCTCATCCGCTGGCATGAATATTCATGTGACTCAGGTTGAGGGACGGCCACCGAGTCTAAGTTTTAGACCACGTTTGTCGCAGTTGCCAGACCAAATGCTTTGAATGCACTACTACAGTCAGTTTGAGACTACGCACGGCTGCATAACTCTTGGCTTTGCAATGAGCTTTCCCCTTATATTTATCGAACACAAGGAAATACACGAGATGAGAGCAGGTTTCTCTGTAAAACTTCTAAGATTGTAAACTGTAAAAAAAAGTTGGATCTACAATTTCTACAAGCCATAACTTTTAAATTTTCACTATCATTCTATTTAAATGTCTGTTTTGATCAATTAAGAAGGAATTATCAATCTTATGCTACGAAGCCCCTCAATCCTCCTTGTCTCTTGTTTATACTCGTCTCACATGAAGCTCAGATTTTCAGACGCAATAAATAGAATAAGAAACGGTAAATGTTTCTGCGCTAATTTTAAAATTTCCTTTTTCTATTTTTCGTGTATTGTGAACCACTCCCCCGCCCTGCCCCAGGGGTAAATAAGACGACTTAGTGTCAGATCTCAGTAAGATCATTGTAATCTCATTGCACTGGAATTGTGGATTAAAATTTTCGAGACTTGAGGCCTTGAGGTAGGCGGCGTTTAATGAAATATTTAGCGTTAGAAGTTGAAGACATAGCTCTAGAGAGAACAAAGCGGGATAAGATGACAACTATTGGATGAATTCCTGTTTAAATTGAACTGAATCGATATTAATCTAGAAACATGTTGCAAATGATGTAAAACTGTTTATGTAACATTACACCTACACAATTTTCAATAAAAAATATTCATTTAGCCATTAATAATAATAATAATAATAATAATAATAATAAAATGATAATTTATATAGCGCTGTATCCCAGAAATGAGCCGGGCTCACAGCGCTTTACATGGAGACAACAATACATATATTAATTAAAGAAACATTCATATCATTCTCACTACATAAATGACAATAGGTTACACATCAGCTACGTTAATCATTTAAAGAAATGATGTTTCATTTATTTTCAAAATAAATTTTTAAAAGATGTGTCTTAAGTGCAGTCTTGAATGACTTAGCAGTTGAAATACTGCGGATGTGTAATGGAAGAGAATTCCATTGTATGGGTGCACAAAAAGAGAATGACCTTTCGCCAAATGTTTTAGTTTTTGTCTTAGGAACACAGAGAATGTGTGTATCTGCAGAAGAGCGTAGCTGACGACTTGGTGAATAGACCAACAAAAGTTCAGTAAGATATGAAGGGCATGAGTCAGAAAAGAAGTTGTGACACAGAACGGCCAGTTTGTAATCAATTCGGGGTTGTATATAATATAGTTTAATTATTATCTCTGAAGCAAGATAATCACCTTAAAAACGTCATGTTGCTGTATACAATTGGGGGGGGGGGGGGTGGTGTTGAGGGGTTTGGTTGTTAAATTAAATTGCTGGGTCATCTTTTAATGTGGGGGGGTGGTGTTGAGGGGTTTGGTTGTTAAATTAAATTGCTGGGTCATCTTTTAATGAATTTTACTATGGACTCCAATGACAGATTTCCAGCCAAGCGTTTAATACACAATTAACTCATAAAGTTTTCCTATTGTCACCTAACCAATAAGAAAAAGCCGGCAACATATAATAGTATCATGTAACAGGAACAAAAACTAATCTGCTTGATAAGATTTGAACGATTCTAAAGCAATCTAGATTGAAAAAGTTAAACCTTGTGGACATTCAATTACACGTGTGTTTTCACAACTGAAGGGCTGTCTATAGCTGCAGATATATCAGGCCGAAATAACTCCGTTATTACAGTAATCGCTTCAAGTGCACCCAAAAGCTCCCGAGACTTTCCGGGAATACGGACGGCCCAATCCTTGTTTACTTGTTAAAAAACAACAACTAATAATTAGCTGATACGCCCACGGATTTGAGATCATTCGATGGGCAAACACAAAGCTCTCATCAGTGGGGCATTAGTGGATTTTTACCTCCCTTCCCCCATCCACTCCAATTCCTAAATTGCTCTTTCGGCAGGCCGTAAATTCTTATTTGCATTGGACTGAATGCCGTCGCCGAAGGCAAAGAACGTCGCTCCCGGCACCGGAATATCAGGCTAAAATATGGAGTTGGATTTAAGCTCCAGAGCTCAATGAAACCAGAGCTTTGATTCGGAAAAATGAATCTCACGGAATCCAGATGATGAATTGAGTCTACCCTGGGTTTTTTTTTTTTTTTTAGGTTTGAACAAACGGCTCGTTTATCCCTTAATTGTAGCTCCAGAAAATGGGGCATTTAAAGAAAAATGTAATACAAGCAAAATATTTTCACGGATTTTATGTATAAATTATGTGGACAACAAAATCACTTGATTTTTTAAAATTTATTTATTGACCAGCCCTTCATGGAAGATTAAATATAATTAACAGCAAATTGGCATCTTGGTTATTTAGCTCAAGAAATAATAAATTATGTGCGCGCTGCTGGCATCATCAAATTTTCTATGGAGGCAGTAAACACCGCTGGAGATGTGGGCGATGTTTGTTTATTTGTTAATTTGCTGTTTAATCGATGGAGACTACAACGATGTTTAGACGCGTCTGTCCTTTCACCAAATACATCTACATCATGGGACACTGATGACGTGTCGAAATAACTTTTATTAAATATTCCAACCGATTTCTTAATAAAGGGTGGAATAATACAAAATAAAACGGATGATTTTTTTCAAAGTCCATCTGAAATGCGCTAGGATATGAATATTTTACGTTGATTACATTTATTATTATACATAGATTACTATTGTTGTTTGCAGCGTGTTAAATACGTTAGGATATGAATGTTTTACGTTGATTACATTTTTAATTATATGTAGCTTACTGTCCTTGTGTGCTGCGTCTTAAATAAGTTACGATATGAATGTTTTTCGTTGATTACATTTATAATTATGTGTAGATTACTATCTTTGTGTGCTGCGTCGTGAGCTCAGCTGCTGGCAGGGGCATTGCGGTTTATAAAATATCAATAATTTTTTTTAACAGAAGCAGCTGATAAATGATTTTCGTCGGAGTAAATTATATTTTTGAAGACGCGCCTCTGAATGTTTTTACGCCACCTCTATAGAGTATATACCCCCTTCCCCTTCCCATCCCTTACTCAAACGTTACCAACAGTTCATCTGTCTACGTCATGATTCCTCTGTCTCGGTCATAAGAATTCCAAAACTCTTAAATGCTGTCCCCTTAATGAACTCGATTTGATTTGATTATTTTATTTCCTTACCATTAGCAAAGACCATCAGCCGTCAGTGCAAGCAAACAGTGAAATAACAAGGGCAATAACAACCCATCGATCAGCTTGTCTATCGCTGCGTGTTTGCTGTCCTCCTGTCTTCGTGTCATGAGGGGGGGGGGGTATCGTGATCATGGTTAAGATTCTATCATAATTCTCAAAGGGGACATCGTAGTACAGGGACTCGAATTTTTAAAAAAAAAAAAAAAATGTCGTAGCGGAAAATCCTTATCCAATTCAGTAAAAAGTAAACAACTATTAGTTTATCTTCAAGCTTAAAATAAATGTTATGGTAAGTTATCCAGATACATATATACAGTATAAGGGTATGATATCCAGGTACAAAGTATATAAAATTATCTACAGTTCACCTTCTATATCTTCAGGGCAAGGAGTCAAAGCTTTGTTCATTATTTGGATTTCGATGTTTGCAATTTACATAGAGATTTGTTTATGTTTCAGACAATGAAAATTTGAGATGAGGTTTTATATCTAATACATAAATTTTAGTTTGTTATTGTAACACTGTAATTAAAATGACCAGTATTCTCATTGGTATTTTCAATTATCATTGAATTAATTTATGGTATATTTACAACTGGGCTTCCATTATTGGAGAAGAAAGGCGTTGATAAGGACTGAGTGGAAGGAGGTCGTGAGGCGGGTCCAAGCCCTACATGGGCTGTAGCGCCACTGGGATGGATGGATGGATGGATTGATGGATGGATGGACGGACGGATGGATGGATGAATGGATTGATGGGTGGATGGGTGGATGGATGGATGGGTGGATGCGTGGATGGATGGATGGATGGATGGATGGATGGATGGATGGATGGATGGATGGATGGATGGATTGATGGATGGATGGATGGATGGATGGATTTATGGTATACTCAATTCATGAATTCTTTTGTGAGGGTTGAGTCCATTTCAACAGATAAACTAATATGTAAGATAAAAGATAACACTGTCAGCAGAGAATGAGCGTGCAAACATACTTACTCACGAGCCATAGAGCAGGTACATTACAATTAAGAAACAAAGCTTTACAATTATTAATTTTGTTTGTTAACTGATTTCATTTTTTCTAAAGATCAATTTTCATTTTTTGTATGTTTTGTTGTATTTTTAGACTGTATTTTGCGTCACTATCTGTGTGGCTACTGGGTGATCAGATTGCATCGATGAAAAAAAAAAAAAAAAAAAAAGAAAAGAGGATTTGGAAGTGGACGGGTAGTTCCTTACATAAGTGTGGATTGTGTGTGTTGTAAAGCTCTTCTTATAGAGAATCGGTGTTTTTAGAACTAAAAGAATCTTACAAAATGGGAGGGGGGCGGGTAATTTACTTCACCTCTTGTGAACGGCCATTTGCGTCTCTTCTTCTTTACCATCTGCCATCTCCATACTCTCTACTCATCGGCCCCCAAGTCTACAAGCTTGACATCCGTGCACTCCATTGGCGCCGGTTTTTAGCAGAGACACGCTGCTGTCAATAATGTAATGGAGATATCAAACCGTAAGAACTGTTGGCAGTAAAGAACGAGTTAACCATTCTTGATCCCCAATCAAAGATCTGTCGATAGTGTGGTGCGTGTAGAAAGGGGAACCTATCGATAGGACATATTTGGTACTAAAACGTACAAAACTTTTCTTTTATCATAGCTCGACGGGGACAAGCTTGTGAACGAAGCGCTATGATACTTTGTGTTGAGTCTGGTTATCTTCAGCTTCCCATACGAAAAGGAAGATGACATCAACATGTTCAGAAATGACGTAAAGTTTCAATCATTCAGAGGGTTATTTCCAGCCCCTCGGTCCACTACTGACACCGTAATATACTTTCTGACACAGTAAAATATTTCCTGACATTTCTTGAGTTGACCAGCTCTGCATGTGGTACAAATCTCCTTTGAGATACCGGATGTTAGCTGTCAGAATGTCTGATTTGCGAACAGTTGCCGTAGTGTCCGGAATGGTTCTTTTTTTTCCTTTCTATTTCATCTTTGATTACTGGCTGGATCTTTGATTACTGGCTGGATCTTTGATTACTGGCTGGATCTTTGATTACTGGCTGGATCTTTGATTATGAACTATATTGGTTAATAAACATCTCTGCGGTCAACGTATTTTATAGCGTGGACGAGACAGTGCAATCAAGGGAGAAAATTTGGAAAAAGTATGTGGGCTTCGGGTTCAGCTTTCTCGGACGTTATTTTGAGATAAAAAATTTTTAAAGAAAGAAAATAAATTAGCTTTGAAATATTATTTGACTTCTCTCTCTTTTTTTTTTTTTTTTTTTTTTTTTT
>MUZC01002143.1:225731-239357 GCA_002072015.1 Radix auricularia
GGCTTGGTGGTGTGGTGGTTTTGATTGACAGTTGAGGAATGGGGTTTAATTTTGGGCTGGGGTTAAAGTCTCTAAACTGTGTGACAATCTTGTATGTTTTGTATGTTGGCAAACGCTAAATGTTTATGTCAATCTAATTTAACTATTAGTCGGGGAGAAATTTAACATGCCAGAAACTTTCCTCTACCAACTCTTTTGACCACTGACTCTCTCGCCAGCCTTGCAGGCACACGTATTCTTTCTTGTCCTAAGACACGTAATCAAGCATTCAGTTAAAGGTTTTTCTCTTGACGTGCTCCGAAACAATGAGGGCTTCTCCCCATATACTAAGTCATATTACTACTATTATGGCCTTCAAAACTGCACTCAACCACATCTTTCTGGACTGACACTTCTTTGACCACTAAACTAAACACATATTCTATGGGCCTGAGATTACTCTCTTAAGGCCTTGGCTATTACTTGGGCAATCTGCTCCATCTGTTGGGCAGTGCCATACAACATTGTCTTAACGTAGGACTCCCCTGCCCCCCTAACCTCCCCGACTATGTCAAGCACGGGACATGACGTCAACAAGTGTATGATCGTCTCAGAGGCTTGGCTGCAATGGCGGCAGTTAGGGTCCCTGTTGTGATCTAGCCTGTTAAAGTACGATTTGGTTGGGCAATGCTCATTTGGGTGCGCATTTGGGTCACCAAACTTTGTTCCCTTCGTTTTAGACCCCACCACTGGTCTGATCTGCTAGGCCTGATCTTTGACCACTAAACTGACCGATAGCTTTGATGTGTCATCGATGTCATTAATTATTTGGAATAATTTTGAAGCGCAATGACCTGTACAATTCCTTAAATTACTATTAGAGACATTGTAATAAAATTTGTATTGAAAGAAGGAGAACTTTAATCACCTGCTTGCTGTCAGAAATTTTAACAAAATCTTAGAAGCTGCACTTTTATATTTTTTTCCTTCTCTTTTCCCCCGGGGTTAGTCAAAATTTTTAACTCTCTCTCTCTCTCTTTGCGAGACCCCGACTCTTTGGTCTGTTGCTATAGAGATCGTTAAAATAGACGTCTTATACACAGAAATACAGCGCATTAAAATAGCATTACGTCTGTATAAAAGAGAATTACGCAAAGATTTTTTTAAAATATGTTTGTTTAAACTTGTGGTTTAGGAGACCAGCACAAGCGTCACATTCAAGCCGCAAGCCATGATTTAGCTTGTTAGAAATGTGCACTCGTGGCGCCGTGGAAATCTGGGAAGTGAATCCCACACAAAGTTTCTCAACGGAACGAATGGAAACTGTTTGTTATTCCACTACACCTTGAAGCAAGATTCCCTAGACACCACCTTAGGCCTGAGAGTACTCCTCCCCCCATCCACCCACCGCCCCTCTAACGGGCTCATTCCTGGGTCGGTTTTCGGCGCACGTCGGGGCCTGCTTAGCAAAGTCCATCAGGCTGAGATAGGGGATACATCCGAGGAACAACACGCCATCAAAGAACTCGCTTTGTTCTCGCTCACGTGCTCGCTCTGGGATAAACAAGGAAACTCGTGGGGACGATCTAAGCAGATCGGAAGTGAACAAATAAAAAAGAAGGAGGAATAGAGGAAGTATAGATTTTATTCTGAGCGTCTTTTTGAGACCGGTGGGGAGGGGGTGAGGGGGAGGGTATAACGTTGAAACCTTTTTAAACTCAGATAAAGGTAGAACGGATATTTTTAAAGGCACGATTTGTGATGGTGTTAAGGCCAACGTGTTCTAAAACTGGGTCATCGGAGAGCAACTCCAGTAAAGCGATAATAACATGGAGATCCTCTTGCGAGAGTATATGCCTCATTTTATTCTGCTCTTTTCTTTGAAAATGTCCGGAATATTCGGTATAAATGTATTTCTCCTTTTGTTACCGAGATTTCTGATCTGCTTTATGTTAGCTTTCTAGGCACCATTAGAATGAACTTAGTATTATTTCATATTGTGGCTAAAAAGCGTAAACGACTTATTTTCGTAGCTACAAATAACCCACTTTTAATTCCATTGCGGACTATTGGGCAAGTGAAGAAGCGTTCACAAATTTTATTGAGCCACCACTAACGAGCAAAGGATTGTGTGGCTAGAACAATGCCCCGGGGGCCTTGCCAGCGCCGAGGATCGAACCCGTGACTCTCTTTTGCCTCGGTTCGGAAGACCAGCTCGGTAAAATTAGTGGACCAGTACATATGACCTATATTAGATTTAAAGTGATGTTTCAATTTTGTTGATTTATTTACTTATAAATTTCAATATAACTTTCAAATAGTTTTACTCAAGAATTCTGGCTGTTTTCACAGCGACTCTTTGCTTTGTAGCTATTGGCTATTGGCATCATAGCTGTTTGCGTCAAGGATATATCCATGGTAAGGCTATTTGCGTTATGGCTACTAGCATCATAGCTAATTACTTCAAGAGTAGCGTAGGGGTCCGAATTCAAAAGTGCCCTTGGTATTCCACTTGAGAGGGGCTCCCAAATTAGTTTCCGGAAATTTCTTTTACATTAAAATTTACGCCACTGCCATGTATGTGGGTCCCCCATAGAGCTTAAGCTACCCGGGCCCTTCATAACTTTACAAAATTCTAGCTACGCCACTGTACCTCAAGGCGATTAGCATATGTGCTTTAATTTACAGTCAGGCTAGTTGCATCACGAATGTTTGCATTTTGGCAAGTTGCATATCGATGACATTGCTGACATTTATGTCGAGTCCTAGTGAGATAAAATGTGTTCAGTTTATATGTCCTAAGTTCTCTGTGTTTTTCATTCAGCTCACACTTGATATCCTTTGATTCAAAAGGTTTACACTATTATTAACTGTTATACTATTGTATTAAGAAATGTAGTATTTATAAGTACTTACGTGCTTTAACATTTAATAAAACTAGATTGTGCCGGGGCGCCGTGGCGCCTGCGGCGCCCCCTTTTTTTGGGCGCCTACGGCGCCAACCTTTTTCAAAAGACCAACTAACTTGTCTTTTTTTGATAAATACGAAATATTAAACTTTCCGAAATGTACGCAAAGTATTTAATAATAGGGGTTGTATTTTGTGCACCGATGCACACCAAACAATGACGTCATCATATGAAATATTTTTACAGCGCTAATCACCACACGATTTTTCAACTAACTGCTGTAGACTGTCGTACATCGTTCCTCAGCGTTCCAGATCCAGTGACTTGGACTATTATATTATTTATGTGATTATTTTTACTTTTCTAAGTAGTCAAAAAGATCCCAATTATAATTGTAGAATAGCGCAAAGAACCTTAGAGAAAGGATTCTCAAACAGTTTTACAATTATCACAATTGACAAGAGTGTGTAAGTAGCAAAGTTGCCTTTTCTTTTATTAGACTTAAAAATTGCGCTCAACATCTGAGTTTTCTGTTATCAATATAAAACGGGGGCGATATGCAATAATCCCTTTAAGCTGTGCGGCTGCGTGGCCGCGCAGATATTTGACCTGCGCCTCGCTGAAGTTTACAATTACCTCGCAAGCAAATTTTGTTAAACATACCAAAAAATGTATTTTGTGCAAATTTGCACGTGGGTGTTTTTTACTTATCACACGGACAACGAATCGTAGAGTGAACATCGTTTATGTTGCTAGTAGTAACATGATCGCTCACTCAAAAACGTTGACTTCGGGCTCACAGTTATGAAACAAACAAAACAAACATTAAAATCACAATCTAAACAAACAAGAATAAGAAATACTACTCACCGCCGGAATAATGAGCGTTCCCACGCCTTCTATCAACGCCGTAATATCCAGCTTCCTCTCTCCCCCCAGTTCGCTGTCCACCTCGGAGCCCACGGACGACAGCGAGATGTTGCTCGTCTTCCTCATCCTCGGGGAGCCCTCCTCGGAGCCGTAGTTGCTCGGCTCGGACGCGCCACCATCATCCTCCTGTACCGTGTAGAATTTGACGTGGTTGGGGTTGGGCGGAGACACCTTCCGATTGGTGTTCAGGATCGGACTAGGGTGAGAAGGCGAGACCTTTCTCATGGCCCTAAGCTCACCGGAACTCTGAGATTTCGAAGGGGAGGACGTCTTCGCGGGACTTCCGGAGTTGGTTGGCGCGTTTCCGGTCGAGTTCCTGTGGGACGGACTCGAGTGACCGCGAAATGTGTTCATGGTGGGGCTGCTCTGACTGTTTGCTCCTTGCAGGCCCCCTCCGTTCCCGATCTTTTTGCCTGGAGATGCGCCCCTTGCTTTGCGCAAGTCCTCCTCCATAGCAGTCTTCACCGGGCAACTCATGGTTATTTCCTGTCTTTGGTAACTTCTCCTCGTGAAAACCTCATACTTTTGTATTCAAATAAATTCTTAGATGTCTATTTTAATGTTAAAATGTCGCAACTAATTTCAAATGTTGTATATGAAATCCTGGTAAATGCCGCATGCGACTGTGTTGAATCATTTTATGAAATACTGATAATTAGTACAATGAGTCATTCTCTTAGCGAATATTTGTTTCATAAAAATTGTATCTTTCGCGATTATAAAAAGCGATTACTTATAAATCAATATTATTCATTAAAATTTAGTGACAAAAGCTAAATTTAATATCTGTTACTTTTACTTCTTTCATCATGGTATTTATAACTTCGTGAATATGAATTATGTCCCTTTAGCGCATGTTGAGTTAATTTCAATTTACACAAATGTTTTTCTGTATTTTTTTAATCCAGCAAGATAAAAACGTTGTTCCAGAAAATTCTTTAAAGCCGATAATCAACGCATTTTGAAGGAAACACAACTCTTCCTACATTCACTTATTGGCTTGCAACATCAAGGCACCAACCGGAAGTTTTGATTTCTCATGCCGGTCATTTCTTTCTGCAAACCTTCATTTTTTTCATCTCTGTGCGATTATCTGGAGGAATAGAAAAAAAAAACCATTGAAATAATTACCTCCGTCTTATGTTTGAAATAAATGACATGATATGTTTGAGGCGTACAGCCTGCTGGATTTATTTTTTGAATCAAAGGAAACTAAAGTAAGAGTTTGATCTAATTTCAGATGTAAGAATATTTAGACTGGCTTTTATCAACGGTAAGTCTATATCGCTCAAAACCAACGGGAATCGCCGTCCGACTCGCTGTTAGAGCCTGGTGCAGTAGCGCTGTCCTACTCACTGTTAGACCCTGGTGCAGTAGATTTTTAAGGCCAGACAAAGCAGCGACTCTAGACACGGACTCTAGACACAGACTCTAGACACGGACTCTGGACACGGACTCTAGACACGGACACTGGACACGGACTCTAGACACGGACTCTAGACACGGACACTGGACACGGACTCTAGACACGGACTCTGGACACGGACTCTAGACACGGACACTGGACACGGACTCTGGACATGGACTCTAGACACGGACACTGGACACGGACTCTGGACACGGACTCTAGACACGGACACTGGACACGGACTCTGGACACGGACTCTAGACATGGACTCTAGACACGGACTCTAGACACGGACTCTAGACACGGACTCTAGACACGGACTCTAGACACGGACTCTAGACATGGACTCTAGACACGGACTCTAGACACGGACACTGGACACGGACTCTGGACACGGACTCTAGACATGGACTCTAGACACGGACTCTAGACACGGACTCTAGACATGGACTCTGGACATGGACTCTAGACATGGACTCTAGACACGGACTCTAGACACGGACTCTAGACACGGACTCTAGACATGGACTCTAGACATGGACTCTGGACATGGACTCTGGACATGGACTCTAGACACGGACTCTAGACACGGACTCTAGTTTAGCTGATTTCAAGCACTCGAAGTCGTATTTAGCGAAACTCAGAAATGGAACACCTACAAATTGAACTGATGTGCGTGTAGAAAATAATGTTCCTTAAGGTTGTTTTCCGAAATTACGGATTGATTCATGATTTTGTTTGTGTTGGCGCCCATTCTATCCTTAGCCCAAACTCCTAACCATAAATTCCCCTCAGATTGTCTATTCTATATGTAAGTAAATATATATATATGTTGCCCCCCCCCCCCATCACATTGTCCTCTTGATCTCTTGAACCATCTCACTGTGACTGTCATTTATTATTTATCCTATAATCCGGGAGTAAGCACCACGTTGTCACGCCGATGGGAAATCTTGAAGTTTAAGTGTAAATGGTTCAACAAATGCCTCCACCACTACATCCAACACAAATAGTTTAGAATATCTTACACGATATATCGCCATAAACATGTTATAGGAAAATTACTATTATTATTTGTAACGATGAATGCACTTTCGAACTCGTTTACACGTATGCATCGACTATAATTAGAGCCTTAAAAGGCATTGTTTATTTATTTTATTTATTTGTTTCTCATTGTGCGTCTTTTCATCTGTTTAATTGATGCAGGGCTCAATTTTGTGTGATTTTAAGTGACATTGGACATCATAATTTTTTTTTAGAAGATGCATCTGTAATATATAATATAAGATATGAAAGTATAAAAATGAGGATAATTAAAAGATATCGTCATTGATGAAGATACTTGAGCTTGAGTATAAGTTATTAACTAGAAAAAGAGGTGCCAGGGTCTTTTTTAATGAACGAACACTTGAAGGGGTGTCCCAAAAAACGCTAATACTTAAAATAATCATGACTATAAAATAAAAGATTTTGTTTGGTTTTATTAGTCCTTTAACTTCCCGATTAACGGAGTGACTTTTTGATGTGAGAAAGAAGTACAGAGCCCGAACTAACTTTAACTCTAGTCAAGCGATGTTATAACAAACTATATTTTGACAATCTTTATAATAATTTTTTTTAAAGCAGCGATTATGTAAAGATGACAATGATAACGGCTGGTAACTTGTAACATGCAGTGAAGTGAGGAAATGTGTTTACTTGATTTCAAAATGATCGCTGACACACATGACATATCTGATAAGAATAAAGACCTGCGCGTTTATAGTCCTGTTGATTGTTCAAAAGAATAACTTCACTGATACGCTTTTTCAGGGAATAATCAAATCCCTAAAGTGGATTAGCAATGTAATGGAATCGACTTGTGAAACAAACAAGGGGCGTAAAACGTGTTAGACCATGTTTACTTTCTGAAACGCTGCTGTCAAGTGTTAAACATACACGTGTCTTGCATATCTGTGTTGATTTTGTGTATTCTACATCAACCCCTTATCCAGGGGCGGCACCTTAGTAAGCTCAGGTGAAAGTGACATTAATTGAACACTTCTATACCAGAGTTGGGTGCGGAAACCACGGTTCGCGGGTTTATGCGGCTCATTGAAACCTTTAATGAACCCTGTTAGGCATTGAAGATTCGATATAATATAAATGTTTTTAAAAAGTGAACCGTCTATTGTAATGATGATTGTTCTTAAGGATTGAAGTATGAATTTTATTTTCATAGCTTGGTGTTTCTTATACAAGAGAAATGAATTCCGATTGGTAACTGAAAATTAAATTCAATAATACTTGGACATAAGCCTACTTTCCCATTAATAAAATTGTAACGTTTTTGTTTTTGGCCGCGTTCTTCCTTGAAGGCGTTAATTAATAGCAAACTCTTGCACACAATGACAATATTAAGTCCTTGGTAAACATAAATAACTTTAATTCAGCAACTGAACGTATGTACACTCTTTTTACAAATTAAACCTCATCAGTGACACAAATCAAGAACAACCCTTGTCCTTACACACTCTGATCTCTCTCTAAGCATTCTGGGACACCCCTACTCATCACGCGATCTCTTTCGACCAATCACATCTCACGTGACAAAAATATCATATTATTTTACACCTCGTGTTTATTTCAATTTTTTTTTTTTTTTTGCGGCAATAATTTTCACTTTACTAATCTATATTAATCGTATATTGTCTTCTTAATTCGAATATTCCCAATGCTTTTAATATGTGTATTTCATTCTCTCTAACTCAATAATTTAGTCACACCAGCTCATTGGTATTCCAAAACTTCTGCGCATTTTCCAATTATTTTTTCCTGATGGTATTTATTTCAGCATGTTGAAATCCTTGTAATAATATCATTGCCATTGAACATTTTTTCTATATAAGCTAACGTTACGATGTCCTTAAAATTTGCGTACACATTGTGAAAGTCTCATACCATAATTAATCAAAATAATAATCCAATGAAATACGTCTATTATTTATTTTCAGAACAAAGACGCGGAATTTCAGAGGCCTAACCAAAGTGTAAATAATCGTTTGGACCAATTCTCATGTGAACACAAAGCCACTGAGACCAAGAGAGATGCTATTTTCATGCTTTCCCCTACCCGAGTTCTGATCCATCAAATTAGATTCTATTGTTTAGTGTAAAAGAATATCTATTCACGACTCAACTACGACACATGCTGTGTTATCTGGTATAAAATTCAGCTGAATGTTAATACGAAGTTGATATAAACCAGGGGTCTCCAAACCACGACCAAAGGGCCAGATGTGGCCTGCGAGGCCCATGGAGACCTTTTAATAAAAAAAAAAGGATACTATTTTTTACCTTCGACCATTTCTTTCTTCTTCGGACCACAAGTGTGTAGTCAGCCCCGAAACTGCTGTTTGACTGTTAATACGGCCGTCCGGCAGAAAAGTTTTGAGACCCATAATATAAACTATGTTTTACTCCCCCCCCCCCCCCATAAACGAACAAACCCAACTACAACAAAATAAAAACTTACTAGCTTTAATTCATATGTTTTTTTTTTTTTTTTAATTCATCCTTAAAAAATGGACAATCGACCCTGCGCTACAAATGTTATAGGTATTTTCTCCAATTTCTGATAGAGATATTATTTGATTAAAGAGTGCTTTAACTCTTGCTACAAACATAAGACTTAAAATGAGTACCACTCCCCAAAAATATCAATTAATTAGAGAAATGCAATCTAATTTATCAATGACATTAATTTACACAAAAAGACACACTCTATAGCTACCAACACCAGACTTAATTAATAACAACAGCGTCCACACAATCTTTGTCAATTCTCTGTATATCCAGCTCCCATTAATATGTATATCTTCATTCGAATGTTTGTTCCTGTTTTAAATTCAAAGACGCCCCGAGGAATCTGTTTAGTCAATATTTCCAGCTCTTTTTTTTTTTAAATTTCAATGTCAACTAAGAAAGAATGATATGTATAAAATTAGAAAGGTAATTGGAAAACTTTGTGATGTGTTTTCTTTGTTAGTGTTTGTCTAGGGCACGATAAGAATATAAGCAACAAGTTTAAAAGTTATGGTTACTATCGTGAGCTTATTATATAAGTCTCCGGAAAGGAATAAACAGTGGAGAATCCTTGAGAAGGGACATTTTAATTTTTTTTTTTTAAATTTACAAATACATTTTCATACTTATAGGATAGTATCATATTGCTGGAATTCGTTGTTTTTTTAAATCTAGATTCTCAAATTAGTCAGTTTTTTAAAGTGGGTCTCAAAGTTATTTTATTGCACAAGTTTGCAAAGACCACAAGAGATTTCTGTAGAAATAAAATAGAATTTTGACGATGTCTTTCTCTGACCCAGGAGAGTATGGTCTGTTGGAATGAAATCAGTAACCCCGTAAGGTCAGATGTGTCCTTGGGAAAAGAATCCCACAATTCATCCCAGTCGGACGACGGAAGCCAAGAAGGTGCGTGATTTAAAGTCGTCTGCCCAAGCCTCTAGAATAACTGAAGTCTTATCAAACAACCTTACTTCAATCTACCAAAATACATTTTTAAAACAAGAGAGTAATCGTCAAATAATCTGTTTAACTATAGTGTTTGGGTTTTTCTAAAAATGTTCCAATTCCAGCTACAGAAACAAAACATACAAATGCAAGCTTTTTTTTCTTTAAGTGTATCATATGTTGGAGTGGAAGTAGTCTGATAGCTGGGTATGCTGCATATACGTGTAAGGGTTTGATTTTTTAAGGATTGTTGTTTTTTGGGGGGTGGGGGCACTTCTGTTAGCTTAGCTTGGCTACATATCTGGAATAAGCTCTCCACCACCCATCCTCCATTACGATTCGACAAAAGTTGTTCACGGTAACCTAAACAATGATTTAAGAACCGGTAAAAATAAAGTTTTTGACCCTAAATCCCTTATATATGAGACAAAACTGAAAAAATCGAATATTTTCAACGTAATACGCACCGCGCGACAGACCGTTATAGACCACACGGACCGGTCAAAGTTTGATAATTTTACCACGGCCCACTGACGGGCGGGGGGTGGGGGTGTCGCTTGGATGCGTTGATTGTAGGCGGTTGTTCCAATCAGTGCTATTTAAGTGTCATCGATGTTCTTTTGACTGTGTGCCGCCAAAACGGGTAACAAGTTTTTGCCTCCTGTCTGTGGAAAGAGGCACAACCCTGAGAGGCAAAAAAATTAATAAATACTACTGTAAATTAAATGTCAATAATTTGATGTTCCTTTGGCGGCCCGATACCATTTGTTCCACGGCCCGATACCGGTACCGGGTTGGGGTCCTCTGAACTAAGGCGACGATTACACATGCTATTTGGAGATAAACTAAAAATTTTATAATTTAATTACGATAAATTAGATCTATCTGAAATTTGATACAGTGCATTGTTAGGTGACACAAGTTTGTGTGAAAAATCTCAATAGGATCATGGGAAGTGGGTCATGTTTCACTTATGTTTTTTTTTCCACAGACAGTCGGGACCACGATAGACAGAGAAAGAGAGAGGGGAGAGAGAGAGAGAGACAAGACGGTGATGTTAGTATAAGGGCTTTAAGAAAGAAGATTTCTTCCCCTAGTACCTTAAATTATCGTGTTAATTATGAGGCAAGTGGCATGCTGTGATCTTTTAAACGAAGATTAAGGAAATAGACGTTTAAAACCAAACTAAAATTTATCGTCAAGGCACAGAACTCTGCAGCAATGAAATCTCAAATTCTGTCCCCGTGGCCCCCACCATGAACAGAAGTGATAATTTTAATCGTGGCCACAACTGCAAAGCCATGTCTCGCCATGTAGACAACGGCGTGTCACAACCCCATATGTTTTAAAATTGTTAGAATATCACTCGGCTCGTTTAGGGGAGACAGGCGCCCCTGGTGGGCAGGGCGGGGAGCGGGCTTTTTCATAGAGGCAGTGTTTCGAATAGAGAAAACAAGACTCTTGATAAATTGAAACTGCCAGATGAGCGGTCGGCGATATAGAAGATGAAGATGTGCCTCGTTAATCAGCATGCATGTGGTAAGTGTCATGTTTCAGAATGAGCTTTTCTTTACACGGGGTTGTGAGTGGCCCGTTTTATCTGCATAAATACATGGAGGTCTTGACTTGAAGGTCACCTAATGAAGATGAACTTCATACGCCGGTTGTACACTCTTTCAGTTAGTGTGTTAAGTCATGCTGACCTGCTTAATTAAAACATATCGCATGCACCAAAACCGCACTATTTGCAGGCTTGTCCATGGGATGGGATGGGACAGGCATAAATTGCCATGGGATGGGATGGGATGGGATGGGACAGAAAAATATGTCCCATGGACAAGCCTGACTATTTGTTAATAGCATCTAGGTCTTTTTTAAGGACGAGGTCCGACACTGAACTATATCTTCTTTTTTGGGGAAATCCACACGCCATAAGTTTTTGGTTACTATACATCAGGCATAAGTTGAAGGAACATGCTATCTATTTACAATACATCCTTGCTTGTAATCGGGGGAGACACTTTTAGGCTTAATCGCCCATTAAACCTTAGCTCTACCGCGGTAACGACTGCATATCATTTAAACCCTGGGCCCCCCTCAACGGCCACTTCCACCTACGTAGCTGAAGCTGGATGGACCCCGGCTTGACGAGCCGTCAACTTAACAAATTAAAATTAACAACGCACCCGAGACCTGTGGCATCCCGGCTTAAAATCTGCAATTCTAACAATCTTATTTCTTGCTACCGAGCAAAAACAGCCAATCGGAAAGCTGTTAGACATGGATTAAACAACACGTCATCGCCCGCCATTTTTGCCCCCCTTCTGCTGGCATGCGCGTGGCAGGATAAGTCTGACCTAATTAATTCCAACGGGTTCCATTGAGACTAGGAAGGATAAATGTCTCTGATTTCCTTTCAACTTTCCCCCAAACACAGCCCTTGAATTCAGGAACAGAGATGAAGGATTTCTTTCAACGATCACTTCTATGGACTCATTTCGAGAAGCTGACTTTCGTTTCTCTTCCAGTTCGCAAGTTAAAAGAAAGTCTAAGGCTTTCAACAATAGTTTTTTCATATTAAATGTGGCTTTAACATTATTTTTGAGAATCTTACAGCTTAAAAAAGTATTTTTCATTTTTGTTTTTTTCAAGTTTTTTTTCTTTTCAAAAAGCGATTTGTCATTCCAGGAAATCATCAAATAAAATTCGTAACTCGTTTAAACCAAAGGATGTTAACCAGTGGTTCTAAAACCTTTCCCGAACAACCAATAGATTGTGGAACTTCCACTCGCTTTCACGGCGTCCTCGCCGAAGAAATTTGAGAATAAAATTGGCACTAATCTTCAAAGAAACAGACAGTGGCAACATTACACTGCGTATATGAGAATGTCTTACATCAATTCATTTTAATACCAACTCCAACATTTCTTTAATGGTGCGACTCCGCCAACTGGTTTCTTCATATCAAGCTGTCAGACTGAACGCTTTAAGACCTGGGAACATGTGCGTGGTCAGCTTTTGTTTTCTATATTCTGGCAGACAATTTGTGGGGTCAGATAGATAGGAAAATTATATTTCCACATTTTGTTGGCCATGGATTATTCAAAAAAGCTATAATCCTTAATCACGCAGTTATAATCATGCTTCAGAGATAGGCGTAGTGACCACGCCCCATTCTCGTGCTAGGGAGAGTGTGTTGACGCTTAATGTCAGTACATCCGACAAGAAATGTCATGTTTTATGTCATGTAAGACCCATGCGGAAAGAATACAAGAAAGAAGTGAATATAAGTTAATCAGACTAGAACTATTTGTACGTGAATGCGATATAAAAATATGCGTACAAAAATCTGATAAGAACAATTATTTTAAGAAAATCTAACTGACATTACAAGAACGCAATAATCTTGTGTAGTCTATTGAAGGAGCGTCTGTAACAGAGAAGAACTAAGTGCGCTTGAATAGTTTTGTCGAAGAGAACATTTAAAATGGATGCCGCTGCATTGGTTTGGTCTTTTTCTGTACAACTTTGTCTGTTGAAAAAATCATGTTTCAGCGACAGGTTTTTACTTAATGACTATTTATCGCTATATATTTTTAAATAATGTTTTCTTGTGATCTAATAATGTCTTGACGTCTTGCATTTCCTTCTACTTACCCTAGGGTAAAGATTGACTAAAATGACTCTATAACTCAAAGTTATAAAAGCTGGTTCGATAAATCAACCTTGCACTAACTTGCTCCATCATTCAACAAAACAATTGACTCAATCATTCAACTAAACAACTGGCTCTATCATTCAACTAAACAACTGGCTCAATCATTCAACTAAACAACTGGCTCTATCATTCAACTCATATGTTGGAGTGGAAGTAGTCTGATAGCTGGG
>MUZC01002143.1:267492-290054 GCA_002072015.1 Radix auricularia
TGGGCGTCTGTCGTGAATAAGGCGAATCTTTCTCACACAGCCATAACCTCTGGGCGTCTGTCGTGAATAAGGCGAATCTTTCTCACACAGCCATAACCTCTGGGCGTCTGTCGTGAATAAGGCGAATCTTTCTCACACAGCCATAACCTCTGGGCGTCTGTCGTGAATAAGGCGAATCTTTCTCACACAGCCATAACCTCCACGTATTATCAGTCCATTAGTATTTTTTAAATCTCATTCGCTGAAACGATGTTTTCTATTTCGTTTTTAAATTAAGTGACTAAAACCTTAAGCTTTGTCGCCATCGTAAAGTGCTGTTAAGTGTTGAACCAATGAGTTTTTTGGGTCAAATTAAGAAAATTGCGGCTCTTGGTAAAACTTAATTTCTTGTCTATGATTGAAACTGAAAAAAAAAGCTTTAAACCCCATATGCCCCGTAAAAGGCTCTATTGAAAGTAATCAAGGAGTGATATCCCCTTGCCTCTACTGCTGTTAAAAAAAATAATAATAATAAAAAATAAAAAAAAATTTAAAAAATGACGTCATTCTTCCTATTATCTTAATCAGACATCCGTTAGCTCCTGAAAAAAGCCATCTGTACAAAATAACGAGTTTTCTCCCTTTTGGTAAGGTTACTTTTAACACCATGTTTTAATTATTTAGAATCAAAATGTATATTAAAAGAAATCTTTATATTTTGTAAAGTTATGATTAACTTTTTTAATAAATAGCTCAGTGATGTCTGCTGGTTATGGTGTTAATCACTTGGGGTGGTTGCAAGGGGGGGGGAGGTGAATTTAGCATAAATCCCACCGCTTGTCTCTATCGAACCAACTGGAAACGTTGAAAAGCTTTTAAACAGCTTTACTGTTGGATCCCATTTACATGATCCGAAAATTTCGTTTGTCCATTAATTTTACATGTTAAAAAATAAATTAGAGAGTTGATTTACACAAATGAATAATTCTATAAATCTTACACTACTATACACACACGCAAATTATTTTAAAATTTTACAAAATTAATGTTAAAAAGATATATAATTTTATTTTCAGGGTCAATGTCATTGTTTTTTGTTTTTTTTAAATATCTGTTAACTAACGGGTTCAGTACATTGTGAACTTTTCCAAGTACATTCGCACTTGGTTCTTTACCAAATCCGTCATCGTACCTGTGGGATTTTGATGACTTGTACAAAAATACTCTTCGATATTTTGCTTTCTACACAATGTACTACCAGCAAATAAAGGAGATATCTCTCTTCATTTCATTTCAACCCTTAACGCCCCCCTTCATTATCGCTAAGCCCTTTTGGTGTAGTACACCATTGTCTGCATGAGTTTAATCTCGGCTCTGCGGGTGTATGACTGTTATCATGAAATGATGAGTCGTGCTTGTAAGGGTTCAAGGTTACTTCAAAACTCTCAAACAAAAACCTTACGTCTTCTCGTCGTACCACAGGGTTCTTTATTACCAGTTCCACCGGGGCGTCATGATAAAAACAGATCTGTTTGCGCGCCCTAAACGGTTGTGTTTACTCATTACCAGGCGGTAGCTGGGCGTATGAAGCGCCTCCACAAAGTAGCTAAGCCGGCCGCTCCATTATGGCATCCCACACGATTTCTGTTAATCTCCAGCCATTTGGTCCCGTCGGTCTGGGCTCCTCCTCTGTTCTGGGGCTGGACACTGTCTTCAGGAGACGTCATTAAAATCCGATTTTCAAAAATTTTGCCTCGTCGCGTAGCCGTAGTGATCCAATAGAAGGTAAGTTTTCTATAATTCAGTGGATCACTGTTGCTTCCACTTTCACGTCTTATTAACGGTTTTGAATCTCTTTCCTTTCAATATCTCCCTCCACCTCATCCCCCCACACACCATCTCCCCACATCTTTTTGCTCCGGAATGTGTTCAATTGATTTTTTTCCCCCATGTCTCTTTCGAAAGGGTTCTTCTTTCATTTAAGCATCCCAGAGTCACCCTCACTTTCCTTGTTTAGAAACGAAGCTTATATCAGCATTTTAACACGTTTCGGGGAATCCTTAAAGCCCAAATAGACTAAACCAATTACGATTGTTAGTCGTCCCCACATAATCACCGCTTGTTATGAGTATAAGAATTTACCAAAATATTTTTTCTTTACAAAAACACGCTAACGTCCATAATTACCATGTATTGTATAAAAGTTTACAGTGTTTCGTTGTGTGTAGTGTAAGAGAGAACAAAAATAACTGGGATTCGCTACACTCTGAGTTAGTTTTATACTACAAGTGTGTTATTAGGCACGCACTAGTTTTATACTACAAGTGTGTTGTTAGGCACGCACTAGTTTTATACTACAAGTGTGTTGTTAGGCACGCACTAGAGAAATTGATTCATCAATCAACATTGCACGTTATGTGTACGTAAATATCACGTAACACGTCGATATATTTATTTGTTGGGGGAGGGTGGTGTGGTCACAAATAAGGCATCTTTTTAAAACCTTTACTACCGCATACATAGACATAGTTTAAGTTTATTATTCTCCCTGATCGTAAACAGCAAAGGGTGTGTGGGGAGGGGAGGTTCCAACTAATGTCTCCCCCCCCCTCACTGCGAATCAAATTTTCTCTAGCCCCACCACTGGTTGTATGTGTAAATATATTACATTGATCCCCCCTCCCCATTCAAGTATTATTCGTCTATTCCCCAAGTCTAATCCAACGGGTCCAGTTCTTTCACTATTTAATAACCCAATACGAAGCCTGTAGTGACGTTTGTTTGTTTGTTTGTTAATGGGCTCTGTCTGTCCCGGGCGAGAGTGAAAAATTGTATTTACACACAAAGATCCGGCTAATGAATGTTTACCGGGCCGCACTAAATATGTGGGCACAGTGGCCAGATTTCTTGTCCTAGGGCTTTCCTTTTCTGAATGTAACGGAGGGGGTGGGGAGTGGAGGAAGCAGATCAATAGAATATTGGCAAATTATTTTTTTTTAAATTTTTTTGAAGGTTCCTTTCCTCTTACTTGTTTTCGCATCATCATTAAATTATATGCATGGCTCATAATTCATGTCTATTATTATTGAGGTCCTCGGCGTTGGATACATCTTTCAACGCAAATATTTTGCATTTACTTAAACTTATTTCTTTTTAAATAATGAATTGTTGTAGGCAGAGGCGTTACTAGAGACGTGCGGGGGTGTGCGGACCGCACCAGTTGACATCATCAACAGGGGTGAAACCAACATGTAAAACTCTGTGTGTTCCCCTTACTTAGCACTAGCAGACTCAGAGGCGGTCTTCGGGGTAAAGTCGTGAGAGGGGTACCAACATGAGCTACCGCACTGGGAGACACCAATCCTAGTGACGCCTCTGTTTGTACGTAAGTCCTCCATGACAAGTTAATAATCAGGCCACTTCGCTATCATGAAAATGGAATGTCTTAAATGTCTTCAACCCTTAGACCTAAACTAATCTCTTGCTTTGAAACTATAAAAATGGCATCATTTGAGACATGTCTTAGTATTTTGGGTGGTATTTCATTATACTTTTCATTTATGGGGCGGGGGGCTGTTTTTTTGTTGTTGTTGTTGTTTTTTTGTTGTTTTTTTGGGGGGGAGGGAGTGGGGCCGACCAGGCAGAAATGAAGTCATGAATAGTCAAGCCCCCAATCCGATCCACCTTCTGCACGTCATTGCCCGTCAACTTATTACCTTAACTTAGAACTTACTACCATGAGTTTTAGAACTAGCTACCATGAGTTTAAGAACTAACTACCATGGGTTTTAGAACTAACTACCATGAGTCTTTAGAACTAGCTACCATGAGTTTTAGAACTAACTACCATGGGTTTTAGAACTAGCTACCATGAGTTTTAGAACTAACTACCATGGGTTTTAGAACTAACTACCATGGGTTTTAGAACTAACTACCATGGGTTTTAGAACTAACTACCATGGGTTTTAGAACTAACTACCATGGGTTTTAGAACTAACTACCATGGGTTTTAGAACTAACTACCATGGGTTTTAGAACTAACTACCATGGGTTTTAGAACTAACTACCATGGGTTTTAGAACTAGCTACCATGAGTCCTTAGAACTGAACACCATGAGTCCTTAGAACTGAACACCATGAGTCAAGAAGATTGTACGCTCCGAGGAGTGTGTGGCTAACCATTAAGATGTCGGATGGCTAAAGTCGCCCGTACAGAAAGTAGTTAGCGTCAACGAAAAAAAAAAGAAACATAGTTTCATTTTGATAAATAGTATCTATTTAAAGAAACCAGACCAAGCGCGTGCCGGGGAGGAAGTTTTAATTAATTGTCTGCACCTGATCTTGAGTCTGTCTCAATTGGAAGGAGCCATCTGTTCAACTGTTTATCACTTCCGGGTCACGGTAAAAAATAAGTTTCAGGGAGGGGGGGGCTTGGTTAGAGGCTATTTTACTACAATTTCGTTTTCTTTTAAGTTACATGCAAACTTGCACGATTGTTTAATTTGAAACTCTTGTAAATTAATGTTCTTATCCTGTAAAATGGTTGTACTTGTTAGAGTGTACCGTAATTGAATTTTCATTTTTTGCCTTAAGTTTGTAATGGGGAGGGGTGGTATTTAATTATTAATCTCGGACTTAAAATCACAAAGATTTTAAAAACATGCAATACTACATTAACAGTGGATAAGATCTTACCTAGCGACTTGCCAGTCTAGTCACATATGTTAATTCCCCTATGAGAAATTATGTTAAGTCGACATGATTTTATGCCAGGGTTTTTTTTTAATGGAAAAGTGTCACTGGCCTTCTGAGAATAACATATAACTTAAATTTAGGAAATAAATTGTATAAAATTCGCAATTGATTTATCGCATCAATTCCTTTCATGTGCTTTCAGCTTTCAGGTGCTTTCAGCTTTCAGGTGCTTTCAGCTTTCGGGTGTTTTCATCTTTCAGGTGCTTTCAGGTACTTTCAGCTTTCAGGTGCAGGTATAATATTCACCAAGCCCAATGCCCATTTTGACATGACTGAATCACGGCGCTCTCACTCATGTCTCATGATAGCTTTCACAATCGACAAATTCAACCCCCTTACATTTCTGGAGCTCACCATCCAAATCGACTACTGAAACAATTTGTAAATTGAGTTCGATTCCAGGATATCGGTTTAATAGGACTATGGGATTTTTGTCACTAAGTGTTAACTAATGTTAACCGTTTTAATCTAAGATGAGAAGGAGATTTTATTAAATTATCTATTTTATTTGCTCTTTTTTTTAAAAAACAGAAACAATGACGCGGCTTCTATTTCTCTCCATCACAGACAACGTAAACTCACATAAAGTATTGCGTGTAGTTAATTAAGCTACTTGTCAGACGACATGCAAAGGGAGGTAAGGCTGTATTATTTGAAATTTAGAACCCTCCATGAAAATTGTCTGCCCACGTTTAAATATCTTCTTTTGACGCATTCATCAACCAAATTTTAAATTAAAATTTGGGTTAAGTTCTAGACGATCTTAGCTTTAAAATTGACCATACATTATTCTAATGTTTTCAACATTCTACTTCTTTTCTTATGGGAGAGTGGGTGTGTGTGGGGGGGGGGTAACCATACATTTGCAATGAAATCCCCCTTCACTGCAAAGATGATTTTTTTATTTAAAAAATTGATCCGTGAATAGGTAGGCCCAGCGTAAGGCTAATTGTATCGTGTTGGCCCAGCGTATTGCTAATGATATCGTGTTGGCCCAGCGTATTGCTAATTATATCGTGTTGGCCCAGCGTATTGCTAATTATATCGTGTTGGCCCAGCGTATTGCTAATTATATCGTGTTGGCCCAGGGTATGGCTAATTGTATCGTGAAGGCCCAGGGTATGGCTAATTGTATCGTGTTGGCCCAGCGTATTGCTAATTGTATCGTGTTGGCCCAGCGTATTGCTAATTGTATCGTGTTGGCCCAGCGTATGGCTAATTGTATCGTGTAGCCATTAGTTACGGTTGATGTCTTACAAGTTATAATCTCAGCTGAGCTGGAGGAGAAGACGGACTGGGAAGTGTTTCCGGAGCTGGTAGTGACCTCCGAGCAATTCTCATAAATATTGATATGGGTTTGGTGAAGGCAACAAACACACACACACACATGCACGCACGCACTCACACACACACACACACACAAACACACACAAACACACACACACACAAACACACACACATACACACACACATAAACACACACAAACACACTCACACACACACAAACACACTCACACACATGCACGCACAAACACATACACAAACACACAAACACACAGACACACAAACACACACACACACAAACACACTCACACATGCACGCACGAACGCACCCACGCACACACACGCACGCACGCACACACACACACACACACACACACAAACACACACACACGCACGCGCGCACACACACACACAAACACACACACACAAAACACACACAACAAACACACACACAACACACACACACGCACGCGCACATACACAAACACACACACACATATGTATTTAAGAAAGCCAATGAGAAAAAAACACTGGAAAGGATACTACGCTCGTGGGATCACATGAAATCCCAGATAATCAAGAGAAGATCCGGAAGTGAAAGCTGATTGGCTAAGGGGCCATCCATCTATTACGTACGCAACCAGGGGGGGTCTACAAAAAATGGCATTTTGCGTATGGTTGCGTAGAAAGGGGAGGGGGGGCTCCACTGAATGCGTACGTACCCATAACAAATTTAATTTGCATAATACTAAGCCTAGTAACGTAAACCGCTAAGACAACAAACGGCACCCGTGACTGACTGAGTCCAGACTGATATGCAATAATGTTTTATAATTTAATGCAAACGAAAAAAAATCTGAACTTTAAATTACTTAAAAGTAATTAATATTTGATTCAGATCAAACGTCCACACGTTGCTAAAATGTATCCGTCTGATTTATATTTCCATTTCTCGAAATTAGTACCAGGTTCTCTTTCAAAGAAGCTTATTAAAATTTACCACATTTCAAATTACATTTTTGTCATTGAAATATGTATTTAGTGTAAGTCTGCACTCTAATATCGTAACATGGTGAAGTCATTGAAAATGTAACTAAATAAATTGTAAGCAATCATGTGGAACTTTTATTGAAAGTAGCGCATTTTGATGTTATTCTGATTTTTTAAACACCACCCCTCCCCCTTGTCTTACGTCGTCACAAAAGCGTGACCCTTCTCCGCCCACGCCCCCAAGCGCGCGACGTCATGCATGGACGGCCCCTTCATGCAGTGTTGCAGACAATAAAATTTGAATGTTCTATTGTATTTCTTCAATAATTTCAACCTGAAAAACACGATGTTACAAAAAAAAAACTTTTAAGGGGCCATCCACAAATCACGTCAGCGATTTTTGCCTACTTTTACCACCAACCCCCCTTGTCACATTTCGACACAAAAACTTAGACCACCCCCCTATTCAATATGATGTCAAAAAGCTTTGTCCCTCCCCCCCACCCCCAACCCTACCAAAAAGCCTTTTTTTCTAATTGAAAATTAGCATGCTGCAAATTACTTTATTGTCATTTAAATAAGTATGTATTTAGTGTAAGACTGCACTCAAATATCGTTAACACGTGTGATGCCATCGAAGAGGTCATTAAATAAATTGCAGGCAATCAAATTTTTTAATGGGAACTTTTTATTAAAGTTGCGCATTTTGATGTGACGTCATATTTCTTAAACACCCCCTCACCCTCTTCACACATCGTCACTAAGGAGTGACCTTCCAGCCCCCCTTAGGTGCGTGAAATCATTTATGGACTGCCCCACCCCAAAGAGTAAAACCAATTGAATATATTTTGACTCTGGATTAAAATTAATTTTCTGATTAATAATTCAAGATGTCGGATTTCGACGCTGAGGAAAATATATTTAGTGATTCTGATTTTTTAATGGTTTATAAAGAATCTGAGACTGAAAGTGATGAAAACAATCAGGAAAATGAACAAGTTAATGAAGAGGATAGTGTTTTGCATCATTGGTTTAGGATTAGGAGTTCTGATCTTCACAGAGATGATCCCTATATTTTTTAGCAAATTCAGGCCCTATCAACATGCCTCTAGGCATAACCAATCCATTTGATTATTTTATGCTTTTTTTTTTACAACAGAAATCATTGAACTATTTGTAACAGAGCCAAACAGAGAGGCAGATAACTTTCTTTGTAACACTGAGCTGAAAAGAAGGTCCATAGGTCATAAGTGGGTACCTTTGACTATTACTGAAATGAAAGCATTTTTCGTCATCATTTTTTGAATATGGGACTGATTCGGAAACCCGCTATAAAATCTTGTTGGTCTTCATACAGCTCTCAAAACAACCTAACAGTTTCATCAGATCATGTCTAGAAACAGGTTTGAATTAATGTCAGCACTGAACGTTTGCCAAAAACCTGGGCAGCATGGTTATGATCCTTGGGCCCGTTTAAACCCTAATTAAATGGAAAAGACGAAAACAAGGTAATTGTCAGCCTGACAGGACGTAACGAAACGCTGTTTTGGTACGTCCTGTCAGGCTAACCCTTACCTTGTTTGCGTCTTTTCCATTTAATTTTTTGATAAGCCTGATCGCAGTCTCACCCCTCATTTCGTTAAAACCCTTTAGTTGAAAATGGTCGAGTGGTAGCGCGCTCGACTGTCGTACCGATGGTCACGAGTTCGAATCCACGCGAAGGCGAGGATTTGTTCCCGAGGCCTGAGGAGTCCCCGAGTCACCCAGCTCTGAATAGTTACAATAGTTAGGCGGCTGGGGTAATGCGTGGAACCCCTATAGCCGTGGCCTGTGACCGCTGCATCACTTGCCAAGAGATCATCTCTCATGGTCTGTGGACGCAATTATCTTCTGCATAGAAGGAGCGTCTGTATATCTAAGATATAGATAAGATAAAATATTTATAAACCCCACAGAGCAGTATGTATTGTTGAAAGCCTGATATTAAGACAAAGAGCAGGACCCAGTTAATTCAGTATCGCCTTGATATGACGCATCACAGTAGATGGGGATTGCAACTTTTCATGTTTTACGATTCTGTTGTCAAATTAGGTGATTTGGGCGAATACTCCAGTTACCCTGTGATATTACTGTAATTATGGATTAAAATGTGACTTGAAAAGAAAGCCCCAAGGGAAGTAATCGGTTGAAAGCTATCAGTGTTATTGAGATGCCATGGATGGTTTTCTTTAATTGAAGTTTGCTATAAATCGTAAAAATTAATGTAAGACTGAAATAAAATATAGAATTACAAAACATGTATGAACAGTGTTTTATCTTTATTTGCAGTAGCAATATAGAAAAGACACAACATAAGTTAGACGGTTCTTAACGTTAATTTTAATTTTGTATTAGAACAATATATCCCGATAAGATGAACATATGATTACAAGATACGACCCGCGTTGTAGCATACGCCGCAGACTTGCTCATCATGGATAGCACATAGAACAGGGGAAGGGGTTGAGAGAACGGACACAAACAGCAGCACGAAGTAATGGGGAAAAAATGCGAGCAAATGTGGAGACATGTTCACAGCGGTTGTTGTTACCTGCCCCTCACCCTTTACTACCATCCCGTGTCACCGTAAACTGCGATTGGCTAACCCTAGGGTTAGTCGTGTTCGCAAAAAATGGAGGAAAGAAAGGGCAGAAAATAATATTTTTTAAAAAAATGTTACCTCTGGGCTTGAACCCGGGACTTTCCGCGTTCAATGCGGACGTAATAACCCCTAAACTACGTATCATATGTTATTCTGTGAAGGAACAACGTTAGAAACATTTTTGTCACCACCCGCACCCCCACCCCCCCCCCCCCCCCCCCCCCCCACACACACACACTTTTTTTTCTTTGCATCCCACTATGCTTGCCCACTCGTCATGCTCATTTGCAGGTGCCCGTTTAGTTGAATTATATATATAAATGATACGGCGCCTTATAGATTGTGTTGCTGTCAAGGTTGTAACTAATGTAACATTCCATGTGACATCACTTCTATTGTACATATATAAAAATTTAGTGGATGCATTTTTCTATGCCTGTGTTTACTGTAAGGAATTTGAAAATTTTCAGTATTTTATTGACCCTATTCCTTCATAATTTTTGTCAGAGTGTGTGGCTGCTTGCCTCAAAAAAAAATTTACCACTAGTAACTTTTGGAGTTATACTTTTTAAAATATACAATAAATACTTTTATTTATTTTTTAAAAATGTTTTTTTTGTTTACTGCTTTAAATGTTTGTTTTTTATAAAGAGAAGTTGAAGGTTCAACAAGAGTCACATGTTATCTGTTACAGACACTCCTTCTATACAGAAGATTATTACGTTCAATGTCTATGTTTGGACGTACGTGTCTATTTTTGCGTGGACTAACAAAGTACTGATAAGCCTCTCATGGGTTGTGGTAATGTGACCTGGCCTTTGACAGCTGACCACTAGCTTTAACTGTTACATTGATCAGAGTCTTACTTAACCTGGAAAATCAGGAATCGCATGAAAGCCCAGAGTTAAGTTATTTTAATTTTGTTTAAACGTGTTGTAAACTGAATCCAACGGTAGAGAAGTTCATTTTTTTTTCATACATCTCATTAATTATGAATAAAAAACAAAATATTTGGTTACTAGCAGTCACTAGATAATCATTGCTCAATTTATTTATCTTTAACTGCTTGTCCCTGGTATAAGAGTGGAGAAGTACCATGTAATGTTGTGTTATCTTTAAGTGCTTGTCCCTGGTATAAGAGTGGAGAAGTACCATGTAATGTTGTTTTATCTTTAACAGCTTGTCCCTGGTATAAGAGTGGAGAAGTACCATGTAATGTTGTGTTATCTTTAAGTGCTTGTCCCTGGTATAAGAGTGGAGAAGTACCATGTAATGTTGTGTTATCTTTAAGTGCTTGTCCCTGGTATAAGAGTGAAGAAGTACCATGTAATGTTGTGTTATCTTTAAGTGCTTGTCCCTGGTATAAGAGTGGAGAAAGTACCATGTAATGTTGTGTTATCTTTAAGTGCTTGTCCCTGGTATAAGAGTGGAGAAGTACCATGTAATGTTGTGTTATCTTTAACTGCTTGTCCCTGGTATAAGAGTGGAGAAGTACCATGTAATGTTGTGTTATCTTTAAGTGCTTGTCCCTGGTATAAGAGTGGAGAAGTACCATGCAATGTTGTTTTCAGTCAGAAATATAAATCAACACTTCGCATTGATATTTTTAGCGCATTTTCGAGATGTCGAAATCGCTATTGCACCCGTTTTGTCCGTCCGTCCGTCCGTCCGTCTGTCATCACCCTTGATCACAGCATCCATAAGTCCTAGACCCATGATGTATATATGTTTTTTGTATGTCCTGACCTGCCATTTGTGCATCAACACTCAGTTACTCGATCCGTTTAAAAACCCCGTTAAAACTACCAAAAAATATTTCGAATCGAGAGGTAACACTAGCGCAGTGAACGGCCGCCATTGCCGGAAGTCGAATACATAATTTTTCAAGCATTAAAGAGTGGTAAGAAAGCGTGCAAAATAATTAGTTTTTTTTTTTTTGACGTCATTAGAATATGTGTAAAAGTTTAGAGAGTTTTACGTCATCATTTGTGGTGACTTGTAGTTGGATTAAAGAGAAAATAATTTTTTTTTTAAATGTAAAGAAATGACTTTTAAATAAAAAAATGTCAGGTATATTCATTACACAAGAAAATTCATAAAAATATGTCTAAAATCTAAACACAATTACTGATAACTACATAATTCTGATATCTAACATAAGTACTGATACATAATACGAAAATGCGCTAACACGTCCTGAGTTCCAAAAGGGACCAGGCTTAACATGATTTTTTTTTTTTTGCTCACACCATTGATGTCGTAATTATTTGATTAATTCATATATGTATTGTAAGGAGCCGTCCATAAAGTACATCACGCTCCTGAGGGTTGGGAGTGGGTGTAAGACTGTGTGACATTTTGTGACAGGGGGAGGGGTGTGTCCGGCCATGTGTGACGTCACGGTATTTTATATCAAATTTTAATATTTTTCTTTTTAAAATACTTTTGTTTGAAAGTGTGACGTACTTAAGAGGGGGGGGGCAGGTCCAAGATTTGTGACGCCCGGGAAGGGGGAGGGGGTAAAAATGGTGTGTTTGTTTGTTTTTTTTTAAAGCGTGACCCACTTTATGGACGGCCCCTAAGTACAATGATAATTTCTAAATTTTTTATAAAAATTCTGTGTCAAATCCTTGTAAGAACGATGAATTAGTTGCTTGTCCTCCATTGGAAAGTTTACATTAGTCAAGAAGATTTATAAACATTTCATCTTCTTTCCTTCCTCCAAACAATTACTTACACAGTGCTTTATTTTCGTGATTTTTACATTTCAGGGGCAAAACTCTAGAAAGCATTAACGAACATTTTTCATGCCTGGTTATTTCCCTTGGAATGTTGAGCTTGATTCATTCCAGAAATAAATTAACTTACTCCCTCCTGAAGGGACTTCATCTAAATTCAAATTCCAGTAAGTTTTTCGCCTTTTAAAGTAATTTTCTTTTATTATTTTTTATTTTTATTTTTTTAATATGTAGGTCCTAACAATAATATATCATTCGAAAATACAGAGCTCGCAAAGGCATCGTTTCAAAGTGTAGTAATTTTTTAAAGAGTTCCAGCACTGTATTAATTAGCACTCAAGAAAAAGTTATCATGCCATGCTAAGACTTTTTTATTTAAAAAAAAAAAATTATTTTTAATTTAGACATAACATGATGTGGAAAGATGATGAGAATATAAACTTTATGGGAAACATTACTATTACTATTACTATTATTACTATTACGATTACTATTACTATTAATAAAACAAAGAAGCAACTAAAAAAAGAGCTGCCAGATTCATTACTGGAGAATATTCAAAACTCCATTAGTTAAATCATTAAACCTTGAAACACTAGAGGATAGAAGAACCAAGAATAAATTAGATAATTATACATAAAGCAATTATTCTAATTTAGAAATACAACACAAAGATAACTTAATACAACCCTCAGATAGACAATTAAATGGAAAAGACGTAAACAAGGTAAGGGTTAGCCTGACCGGACGTAACAAAACAGCGAACGTTTCGGCAAAGAGCTTTTTTCAACGAACATACAATACACAAATAAAACGAAAATTAAAATAAAAAATAAAATGAAGAAACTTAGCTGAGGTGGAATCCAAAGTATCCAAAAAAGTGAAACTGAGAGATGACAGAGCGAATTTATATAGGAAAGCAGAGAGTGGGCGGGGCAAACGCCTAGGTGGTCAGAGAAAAGACAATATTCATCCCATGTGGGGCGAGTGTACCGTGATTTTCTATTAATCTGTTTTCAATCTGGACCCGCGTGGGGATGTTTGTGCACGAGACAATAGCAGTGACTGCCAGGTCCTTGACACCCATATGGTCGCGTCCATTGATTGACGGGAGACGGGACACTGTTTATCTTGTGTAATCGCCCTAATATGTTCAGACATTCGGCACGACAAAGATCGTCCCGTCTCTCCTATGTATTTCAAAGGACAGCGCTTACACACAATGGTGTAGACAACGTTGCGGCTAGCGCAAGTGAAACCATCCTTAATCATAAATAGCCCCTTGGGGAAGTTTATCTGTTCGGCTTGCACAACAAAAGGACATGTCTTACACCGAAGTCGGCCGCATGGTAAAGTACCCAGATGGTTGGGTGATGTGGGGAGGCGAGTGCGAACCAGAAGATCACGTATGTTTCTGTCCCTCCTAAATACAATTAGGGGTGGGGTGGAGAATATGTTGTTTGTCTCAGGGTCCGCAAGGAGGATAGCTCGGTTCTTCAGGAATATTTCTTTTGCTTTGATGTTGTGTGGATGGTACGTAAGAACCAGCTTGCTCCTTTGGTTGGTATCACGGGTGCGTGGTAAAAAGGCGTCGGCACGAGTGAAGTTTTTGAACCGCTGAAGCGCATGTTGAAGTGTGGCTTCAGGATATGACCTTTGTCTAAAAAACTTCAGCATTTCCAAAGCCTTTTCCCAAAAGTCCTCCTGAGATTGACACAGTCTCCGGAGTCGAAGAAGTTGAGAAAAGGGAATGGAGTCCTTACAAGTTTTGGGATGAGAAGAAGGGTAGAGAAGATAACAGTGGCTGTCTGTGGGTTTGAAGTAGGCCGAAGTGAGGAGGCAGTTTTTCTGGAGAGTTACAGTGATGTCCCGGAAATTGACAGAGAGTTCAGAAATTTGGTAGGTGAACCTAATGGATGGGTGGAAGGAGTCAACAAAGTTAATATCCTTTTTTGGATACTTTGGATTCCACTTCAGCTAAGTTTCTTCATTTTATTTTTTATTTTTATTTTCGTTTTATTTGTGTATTGTATGTTCGTTGAAAAAGGCTCTTTGCCGAAACGTTCGCTGTTTTGTTACTTCCGATCAGGCTAACCCTTACCTTGTTTACGTCTTTTCCATTTAATTTTTTTATCAGCCTGATTGCAGTCCTACCCCTCATTTTGTTTACCTCAGATAGACATAAGGATAAAAACACCTTTCTTATTCCATATTCAAGAACAAACACATACAAGTTTTCTTTCTTCCCGTCCGGTATTCGGGCGAGGTATGGGTTGCCCAAAGAAACCAGGAAAGCCAACACTTAAATCATCATTTATAACTGTAATAAGAATTCAGGACTAACACAAACCAAAGATAAACGTAGGATGCAATAATCTTATGTACAGAAGGAGCGTCTGTAACATATGAGATCAGGTGACAGGGTAAAGAGAACTTATATCTGGCCATGCATCGCTGAATTGGTTCCCCGGCTAAGCGCCACGCATTACTGAGTCTGATATTGCAATGTGAATTGATCCAATAGTTGTTTGGCATAGTTACCTCCCACTCCCACCTATATTGACTTGACATGACTTGGTTAGAGAGTTTTAAGGGTTCTCGTGATATGATTTAGTACAGGGCCCCTGGTGATGTAATGGCTACTCTGACTAGAATCCCGAGCTGGAGACTCTCGACCACACATGGAATAAAAATCTAAACCAGGAATTATTTTTTAAATTTTTTTTTAAAATGATCTCAGTATCAGTAATAAAAGGGGGCTTAAAAGGTGGAACCACTTTGTGTTTTGTAATATTCTTTTTGTGATTCATTCGTTCACTGAAGAAGCTTCATTTCGATAATATCTTTTTCTACTTTTTATAAGGCACCTGCGATCAATACCCCGATCATTATCATTAAGGATCGTTGTTTTGATAATAAATAAAGTGAGTAAGTTAAGGGAAGCAACATATTTCTCTAGAAAATAAAGGGAAGAAAATCTTTTAATAATAAGATACAAGCTAAAACATCCAATAAGAGCGAATAGTATAATCTTTATTTAAACGTAGATCTAGACGTAAAATTTTAGAAAAAAAAGTTTATTCCATTCATTATTTCGTCAAACATAACAATTGAATCGTTCAAGAGCTGAAAAAATCATTGCATTTTGTTAAGTAAAATTATATTTTATAGCTTCCATCAACGATTTTTTCTGTTTAGAATTCGCTGACCCAAACTTTCGTAGTCCTTACCTGTAAATATAAGTCTCCACTAATTTAAAATTAATACATAATATATTAATTACTTTATCCTATGAATGCCTTCTTTTTTAAATTTATTTTTTAATTAGGACAATTTTTTTCTTTGCATTTTTTCAACCGCCATGTTACCCTCTGGAATTCTAAACATCCGTAGCTTGAAAAAAGAACGAAAAAAAAAACTTTTATAAGAACCTGATCCTTTCCTCTCACAAACATCGCGGGTGGCGGGGGCGGGGGGGGGCCTCTCGTGAGTTCGTGGAGAAAGAGAGATACAAATTACCTTTATGTTTGCACACAAGTTAGGCTTTAGTAGCTGGTTGAATGAAGAAAGGAGTAACTCTCGACTCTTTACATGACATCAAGGGAGGTTTGTTCCCCCTTGGTCTGGTGCCCGCCTGCAGTATTTGCACAATGACGTAATACTGTACTATTTATTTTTTTAAACTGTAAAAACATTGACAAAAGATGTTATGTTGGGGTTTCGAGGTCGGAGAAGTCAGCAAATATCAGACCCGAGTATCAAGCAAACACTTAAATTTTCAGAACCTCGTACGTAATCTAAACTGAATCCTATCTTAATTCTCAAAAACTAAATCTCAGATTGGACGTTAATCTCGTACTGAAGTCTTCCTAAGCTAATCCCAGTATTTGAATTTCCCTTCCGCCGACCCAAGAATTTTGAGCATTTGAAACCTTCTGAAATTGCTACAAAAAACTGCATCAGCGTTATTTAATGCCAGTTAAAACTCAGTACTCTAACCCATTGGCATCACTGGGGTTGGTGGCACAACCCTAGTGTCCCCACTGCTCTAATCCTCGTGCCTAAATCATCCGACAGTAATCCTTGGAAAGTAATCTCATAATAATCTGCGTCAATCGATTCAGGCATCTAGTTTTACTACTCTAGTTGGTAATTTTGCAATTACTATACTATGTTTTTTAAAGTTTTTACTGGTTTCATTGTAAAAAAAAAAAAAAAACAACTTCGGCTTACATGCTAAGTGATTGGGCGAGCATCTAGTGCCTTTGTTTATGTAAGTAGATTCACGAATGTGTCTGTGCGCAATGCTCCGTGCATATCTTGTCAGTGTGTGTGCGCATGTCTACTTGATGTGTGTGTATCTTGTTGCACGTGGCGATGATATACGCTTAGCCTACATGCACGTGCTATGCCAGGAATTTAAAGTCGAAACGCGGTGAAGGGTTTGTTTACTAGTCGGGGCGCTATTAATTCACGGGCGTGGGGCGGTGTGATGGCTGTCTTGGGGCAGATACTCATATGCCGATTGGTACGGCAGCCATGGTGCAAATTATGCAGTTGCGAAAATCAGGGCGTGTGGGGGGGGGGGGTACTGTTTGAATTCAAATGTTGCAAGGACTATGGGGCATGTGGTGTGCAGCATGAGTTCACAGTACCCTTTGGAGAATATCAGGATTGGAACCAGTCTAGAATCCGATATCCCAGTTTCCCACGGGATAGTTGAAATTAACGCTTGAATTGAAATACATCTGGAGCTGCCGGCGTATTAAACATCGTTTGAGCTGAACCAGATGAAGAGGGGCAGTATAGTTCAGCCAGTGGCGTTGGTGGGATGTGAGGACAGGGGCGTCGAGCCCGGGTGGCTCGCTTTCTGTATATATAGGAAGGGGTGTTGGGGGCCGCTCGGCTCTATGTCTCTTTATAGGGGGGCGTTTGGCGTCCTTTGCTCTTTCTCTTTATATGAAGCGGCGTTTGGCCCCTTGGCTCCCTTTCTACTTAGAGGAACTAGCGTTGAACCAGTTTGCTTTTACCTTTATTTCACTTTTTATTATCAGGTTTCTGGGCTCGTGTTGCCCCTTTTCTCGTTACAAGAATGGTGAACAGAATAGTTTTTCGTGGTGATCCACCATAACTAAAGGGGCTGAGTGGCTTATCCTATATGTAGTATGACAACAGCTCCCTACTACCATGTTACTACTATCCTGGGACCCTCAGATGTGAGGAAGGGAGGGGATGATGCGCTGCACCAAAAGGCCTGGCCGAGTTCCGGCACTATTTTTATTTAAATTGTCAAATTAAAGAGAGGGAAAAAATGGTGTCAATTAGGAACGATGAAGTTTTTTTTTATAATTTTTTTTTTAAATTGAGGAAATATTCCAATCTTAACATTCCTATGTTGATAAATGGAGGTGAGATGGGAGTGGGGATGTTGAGGTGTGAAAACCTGTACGTCAACGTTATGAAAGTGATGACCGTTATTTTGGGCGGGCGTCAAGTGTTTAACACATTTTTTCTAGCAATTCGCTATCGTTTGTTTGACATTCTTATATCGTCTTTTCAGTTGTTGTTGATCTGGGTATTTTTTTACTTTAAAAAATTTACTGTTTGTTTTCTTTATTTTATTTTATCTTCCAGTAATCCTTGATTAATTTTTATTCTTGCTTGTGTCCAAAATGACCCCCCACCCTAGTTATTCATCTTTGGTTTGTTCACTATAATAACGGTGGAGATAAGGAAAGAATTCAGCATCCATTATTATTTCATCGTTTCTTGCCTTTTTTCCCGGGAGAAGGGAGTGGGGAGGGATAATACAGAATCTTTCATCCATTATCATTTTAAAGTTGTTATGTGATACACCCACGTTGTGTTGTTGCTTTTTTAAAAAAACTAACATATATATATATATAAATTTCTCCTCTCAAATAGGAATACCGAAGCTTGCACACATTTTCCTCTTCCTCAAGTCGAGTCTTGGCTTTGTACACGTCCTAACATGACAGTCGCACGCGGGGGCAAGTATATGCCAGAGGTTCACTCACCATCCTTCCGACCATTGTAGAGAGCACGATGACCCAAAGATAACCCGTTTGTGAGCAAGGCCACCCAGGTCCAGAGGAAAAAAAAGCGAGGGGGGTGAAGGAGGGGGCGAGGAAGGAAGAGGAGAGATGTCATGACGTCAAGGGGACCAGATTAGATACGCAGGCCACAAGAGATATATAGGGCGGCCAGGAATTCCATTATCATTCCAGTCAAAGATGGAGATTCAGAACGCGAGTTGGCTATGCGGGGGCCAGGGGTTCCTTCTCTGTGGTCAGCATGACAGTATTTTGGTTGGGGGGGGCATTCAAATCACACGTATATGGGACAAAATAATGGCCCACGTTTCTAGTAACGGAAGTGGAAGCCATTAAAGTGTTTTTGTTTTAAAGTTGTTATTTATCCACGTTTTTTTTTCTTTCTATATTTTAACACTGATAAAAATAATTACGAGCTTTAATCTTGAGTTATTTCCCTTTGACATTGTGTATTTCACCCATTTCCACCATCAAATAAAAGTTGCATCCTCCGTCAAAAGGTGCAGATAGCAGGATTCTTTTTATGATCCATAAGCAGAGGCGTCACAAGGGTAGGTGTCCCCCGGGGTGGTAGATCATGGTGCCGCCCTCTCACAACTTAACCCATAGAACTCATCCGAGTGTTCCGGCGCCAAATAACGGGCATATACAGAATTTTACATGATGGTGTCACCCCTTTGTGATGGTGTCACCCGGGGCGGCCGCCTACCTTGCACCCCCTGGTGACGCCACTGTCTATAAGACGTTTAAATCTTCCATGAAGACCATCTCTGGGGGTCCCGATGACTCCCAGTGTTTATTAAATTCGATTGTTGTTTGTTGTTGTTTTTTTTTTTAAATATATGTTTAAGTTCAGTAACCTTCAAATGTATTTATCAGCATACATCCCCAAAGTAAATGTAACATCTATATACTTGTGTGACAGATCAAAGACATCCCCAAAGTAAATGTAACATCTATATACTTGTGTGACAGATCAAAGACATCCCCAAAGTAAATGCAAAAATGTTTAGGCTATGATTGATAACTAGTTATCATAAATAATGATAATTTTTCAAACACATTATAAATAGTTATTGCTATGTCATTGTTTTTTCTCACTTAAGGATAATTAATATTTAAAAAATTATTTCTCATGTATTTTTATTTAGAATAATCATCGATTGTGAACAAACATTGTTTGGCGATCCTAGTGGTGTAACTATGAATTTGTAGGGGTTTGAGGGCCCGGGGTATAACCTCTTCGGGGGGCCCCCACGTACATGGCGATGGCGTCATTTAAATTTTTTTTTTAAAAAATCGGACACTAATTTGGGGAATTTCGAATGTGGACCCCCCCATCCCCCTCCCATAGCTACGCCACTGGGCGTCCACTTTCTTTTACTTTTACACCGGAAGCAAGCAATTATCTCAGATGTCAATAGAAGATAAGAAATCCGATCAGCGTCTGTGTCGTTGTTTGGTGCTACACTCCCGTCACTGACGAACACTGTCAAATACAAATAGTTGACTTGCCTCTGTCAAATGTTGGATGAAATAACCAATATGGAGACCACTGCGTGATGCGAAGATAATTTTTTATTTAAAATCTAATTCTAAAGACGGGCGTGAAATACCAGCAGGTGTGAAAACAAAAATTGTTTTGACTGTTGATTGTGCAATACGAGATCAGGGGAGCGGAAATGTTTACAAACAGTAGATACAGAGAACGAGACGTGTCGAGATAGACAAAGGTTGGGCCAACCATAATTTGTGGGTATATTTGTATATTGTGCGGGGTAGGGGTGTGTGGGTGTGGGTTCGTGTGGGTGTGCGGGTAGTTAGGTGTGTGGGTATGTAGGTGTGTGGGTGTGTAGGATTGTGGGTGGGTATGTAGGTGTGTGGGTATGTAGGTGTGTGGGTATGTAGGTGTGTGGGTATGTAGGTGTGTGGATATGTAGGTATGTGGGTATGTAGGTGTGTGTGGGTGTATGTAGGTATGTGGGTATGTAGGTGTGTGTGGGTGTATGTAGGTGTGTGGGTATGTAGGTGTGTGGGTATGTAAGTGTGTGGGTATGTAGGTGTGTGGGTGTATGTAGCTGTGTGGGTATGTAGGTGTGTGGATATGCAGGTGTGTGGGTGTATGTAGGTATGTGGGTGTATGTAGGTGTGTGGGTGTATGTAGGTGTGTGTGTATGTAGGTGTGTGGGTGTATGTAGGTGTGTGCGTGTATGTAGGTGTGTGCGTGTATGTAGGTATGTGCGTGTATGTAGGTGTGTGCGTGTATGTAGATGTGTGCGTGTATGTAGGTGTGTGCGTGTATGTAGGTGTGTGCGTGTATGTAGGTGTATGCGTGTATGTAGGTGTGTGCGTATATGTGGGTGTATGTAGGTGTGTGCGTGTATGTAGGTGTGTGCGTGTATGTAGGTGTGTGTGTATGTAGGTGTGTGCGTGTATGTAGGTGTGTGCGTGTATGCAGGTGTGTGCGTGTATGCAGGTGTGTGGGTGTATGTAGGTGTGTGCGTGTATGTAGGTGTGTGCGTATATGTAGGTGTGTGCGTGTATGTAGGTGTGTGCGTGTATGAAGGTGTGTGCGTGTATGTAGGTGTGTGCGTGTATGTAGGTGTGTGCGTGTATGTAGGTGTGTGCGTGCACTTTCTGAAAGCTTGGTCTGTTATTAAACGAGCTTCTGATTGATCTATCTCACATGTTTATTTATTGCTAATAACAAAGAAAACCAGAGAACGTGACCAAGTTATTTCTCGCCGTTTGGGAAAAACCATGCCACCCCACTACAAACCAGGGCACCCCACCACAAACCATGGCACCCCACTACAAACCCGGGCACACCACCACAAACCAGGGCACCCCACTACAAACCATGGCACCCCACCACAAACCAGGGCACCCCACCACAAACCAGGGTACCCCACCACAAGCCAGGGCACCCCACTACAAACAAGGGCACCGCACTACAAACCAGGGCACCCCACAACAAACCAGGGCATCCTACTACAAACCAAGGCACCCCACTACAAACCAGGGCACCCCACTACAAACCCCGGCACCCCACCACAAACCAGGGCACCCCACCACAAACCAGGGCACCCCACTACAAACAAGGGCACCGCACTACAAACCAGGGCACCCCACTACAAACCAGGGCATCCTACTACAAACCAGGGCACCCCACCACAAACCAGGGTACCCCACTACAAACCAGGTCACCCCACTACCTTTTTATTAATTATCCTAATCTTGTTCACCTATCAATGTGACGCTATAATCCTCGTTTTGGCGACCCTGTAACTTGGCACCCTGAGGAAATACACACCACTTCCCCCCCCCATTTGACCCGCCTCTGAAGAAAATGACTCAAAAAACAAATGAGCTTACAACCGAGTCAAATAATGGCGATTTCTTTCCAATAATGTTACTATGGTATGCAGTGGCAGAATGCACCCTTTTCCTGCTATGGAACGTCAGTTTTCTGGCAACCCCAAAGATATAATGTATCGCTTGAGAGTAATTAGATCTTTAGTTTTTGCTGGTGGATAACAAGACAGAACGGTTTATAATAGTAAATGGGGATGTTCTTTATAAACGATTAAAACGTTGTTGGTTATATCTTATAATATATATTAAATGATATGCAACGTTGGTATCGAATGTTAATAAAACATCGATATGCGTCTGACCAGCACATAATCCTAACTACTATGAAGTTGTTGTTGAGCCGTCTGGTCCATGAGGGACATCCGCCGATCATCGTCGGCGTCTGCGATTCCTCCAAGTGCATAGGTCATCTACGTGAGACCTCCAGGCATCTCCAGGATCTTCCATTCATGGCCAGTTCTCTTGATGTCTACCTCCAGTTCTCTTGATGTCTACCTCCAGTTCTCTTGATGTCTACCTCCAGTTCTCTTGATGTCTACCTCCAGTTCTCTTGATGTCTAGCTCCAGTTCTCTTGATGTCTACCTCCAGTTCTCTTGATGTCTACCTCCAGTTCTCTTGATGTCTACCTCCAGTTCTCTTGATGTCTACCTCCAGTTCTCTTGATGTCTACCTCCAGTTCTCTTGATGTCTACCTCCAGTTCTCTTGATGTCTACCTCCAGTTCTC
>MUZC01002143.1:292112-302237 GCA_002072015.1 Radix auricularia
AAAAAAGAGTTGTGCCAATCACAATGAAGAGGGAGTCTGAAACACGTTGGATTGCACGATCAGAAGCTGTTACAGCAATTTATGAAGGACTAGATGACATGGCAGGGCTGTTGGAAAAATTATCAGAACATACAAATATGACGCCTGACACCAGAAGTGATGCAGAAGCTTTGCTGGTAGGTATATAAAACTTTAACTTCCTAGATTTTAAACATTTCTGGAACATCATACTTGATAAAATTGATAGTGTCCAGAAACGGTTCCAGAATCCTACTGTGAGTTTCAAGGAAGCTTAATCTGATCTTGAATCGCTTGAGCAAGAAATTGTCAACATTCATGTTAGTTTGAGCCATGTTGCGGTAGACAATGAGAAAGAAGATGCACAACTTGGAGAATCGAGTTTGACAGAAGATTAGACGACATCGGAGGATGCCTTCGAGAATTAAAAAGAGATGCAGAACTTTCTCCTTAAGAAGAAATTGCACCTGCTATGAACAGCGAAATTGATAAACCCCAACAGGAGATATCAATACGGATTTTACGTCTTAAACAACCTAAACAACAAATTTGGATTTTTACTCAAATCTCTTCTTGCTGAAACAAAAGTCGATACGCTTCGTTATAATTGCTTAGATTTTGCTAATTTCTACCAAATGTGTACAGAAATCAAAGACTAAAAAATGATGCTCTGTACCCGGACTGAAATTCTACCGGAAACTACTTTGGATCTTCTCGATTTTATTGTTTCATATGGAGATGACGTATTTCCGAATCTGCGCATTTCACTTCAAATACTTCTAAAAATTGCTGTTTCAACTAAAAGCTGTGAGCGGTCCTTCAGCAAAGTAAACCTTATTTTGTCTTAATTACGTGTTTCAATGGATCAAGATCGTCTGGGTGATCTTGCACTCCTTAGCATCGAAAGAGAACACTTGAGAATATCAATTTTAACAGCGAGATTGACGACATTCAAATCAAGGAAGATCAATTTATTTTAGATTATGTCTATTCGAATCATGTATAATTAGTAGAGTTTTTTTTTTTTCAAATAAATTGTTTATAATCGTATAGAGAATTATTAGTCTGTATTGTATTTCATTAAAATATCATTTGCTTCAAAAAATGAACCACATAAACCGTAAAATTTCAAATTTTTCTTGGGGGCTCAGTGAGCCCCCAGAATTTTTCGGTCCGTCAAGGGGCGCAGAATTTGTGTCTTGCCCCCGGGCGCACATGACCCTAGCTACGCCACTGCTCGGCGCTGAGTGTTTTTTGGACGGCCTCTTTTCCGTTTACCCTGACGGTTCCATTTTAGTGCTTGCCTTGCTGTGTTAGAAGCAGGTTTTCTCAGTGTATGACCAATCCACCTCCACCGCCTCTGAAGAATCTCTTCCTCAGTGGGTTTCTGTTTTGTCCGCTGCCACAGTTCCCGGTTGCTGACTTTGTACGGCATATGTATTCTGAAAAGATAACATTGTAAATATGAAATGAACGAATATTAGCGCGTACCATGTAATTCAGTCTCAACCAGTGCCTTGATAATTACGAGTCTCCTGTCACATGATATTATTATCATGATTGATATGTGATTGGTAGAGAGATCACGTGATATATGAATACCAGAAGGCATTGCGCAACAGTCGTATGTGTGAGGAAAGACAAGTGAGATGCTCAACAGATGTATTATAATTATGTAAAAAGTGTACATAAGTTCTAGTATTGGATTAAATTTAATAGTGTTACAAAGACTTCTTTGTTTTGATGTGAGCTGAGTGTGTCAGCAATAAACGCCTACAAGTGTGAAAGCGGCCCAACAATAAATCAGTTACATCTCCGTCTTATACAAGTGTGCCACGTCAGTGAACTATGTGTACACGTCACATAAGAGTAAGAGCGACAGGGACGTTGTGTGACGTTGTTAGAACACAAACGTGACCAACACAAGAAAGGGATGGTAATAACGCCATTGAAGAACTGGTAGCTTGTGTGTGTGTGTTCATCCCTGAGATACGCAAATGATCACGTGAAAAATTTGAAATAAGCTAAATGCCGTTTGAAGTAACGGAGAGTATCTTAATAATTCGTCTGCCACGATTCTTGCTCTTGTCCATTTCATCATAAGCCAAGGTTACGTCAACTAGTCGACCCTTTAGTTATTTTCTATTTGATCCAAGAAAAAGTTGTTGCCTTTTTTTTAAAAAAATAAAATTTTAATAATATCAATAATTGTTGAGTTGTATTCTCAACTACTTCTTGTGTATTTGTATTACGTATTCTATTGGGTCATGACTTAACGAAAGCAATGCAAGATTTTATTATTTTTTTATATATTTTTTTTTAAAGTCACATTTTTATTCTGTAGATTATAAAAATAGTTTCCATGAATGAGAAACGAACTATCCCCCTGGTTTTTGTTCTTTAAATGCAGACCGAATATCGCTCTCTCTGGCCTGAGCTGTGCTGTAAATAAACATCAACCTACTGTGTTGAAGCCACTCGTAGGCAACACCCGTGTCTTACACTCCGCAGCTCTGCCACCTGTTAACCTACTGGGATACGACAGCGCTACCCTCTACCCACCCAACCCCAGTAAACAAACAAAAAACAACTAAAAACACCCCTTTCTTACTTCTTAAAGCTTTGGGGGGGCATCACTATGCCGGGGGGTGCCCCTAATGTTAGATCAAGTGGCGCCCTGTACATTGCTAGATAACCCGGTTTCCAGTTTGCCCTGGAGCAGAAGACTCAATCACGTGATGACTTAAATACGATCTTGACGTCTGACACCGGGCGGCACGAGTAGTATGTTTCTCTCAAGGCTATGGGGGGATCGAGATCCATCTCGAGACAAAGCCGAGGGGAATCTTCATAATGGCCCCATTAAGATATTTGTAAAAGATATTACCGGCAGGACAGAGAATTGCAAACTACGAAACACGGTTGGTCCTTTCTCTCACTCCCTCAACCATCGGAGGGAGGCAGCTGCTAAACGAGAACGGCGTATCTGAATTCGATCTATTGTTCGGGATTAACGTCTTGCAAATGCCCAGTTCGTTAAAGTCAAGACAAGGGAAACTCAAGTCAAGGGAAATTCAAGTCCACGTAAACTAAAACCAGGTCAAGAGAAACTGAAGTTATGTCAAGGAATCTTAAAGCTGGGTCAACGAATAAAAAAAGTCATTGGACACTAACGTATGCTCCTTTTTAACGACACCCAGTTCAAAGGAGGCCAAAAATAAATCAATAGGCCAATAAGAAAATCTAATTCACGTGACTAGGCTACCTCCACTCTCCACCCCTCCACTTTTAACTGTTTCATATCTTTGTATTCACGACTCTATTCTCCTCTGTTCCACGAGTCAGTGTTATTCTTTGTCTTTTGTGATTATTACCAGCAATGAATGACACAGTAAATGGAAAAGACGTAAACAAGGTAAAGGTTAGCCTGACAGGACGTAACAGAACACAGTGGCGTAGCTAGGGGGGCGGAGGGGGCGGTCCGCCCCGGGCGGCACTCATTCAAAGGGCAGCATTTGTGGGCATTTGAAAAATAAACCCAGCCATTTCCGAAAACCGCCCCTTTTCTTTTGAAGGGGGAAAATCATAGGAAAACAAAAAAGAATCTCAATTTTGAGTTTAAATTAAAGAATCCGCCCAACATTAGTTTGATTACATAGTGGTTGTTATAACTAACGCAGAACAGTTTTAAAAATTAAAATCGCTCAAAAAAGGTAACTATTTGTTTGCAAAATTAAGCGGTATACGTCACAGATGGCGCTTTTAAAAGAAAACTGCACAAAACACAACACATCACCGTTGGTTCGAATATATGTAGTATTAATATCGCACGACAGTTTTAGCGTGGAATTTCGACATTGGCAAAATGATGCGCTAGCAAGTCCCTACATGACATAGTGGTTCAAATATTGTGCTTAAATTGCAAGTAGTAAATTATATTACTATTTAAGGTTTTATAAAATTATTTTAAGGTAACTTATTAAAAAATTAAATTTACTTAGTTTTTATTGCATTAAAATAACACATATAGCTTGTATTTTTCATTAATATTCGGTTATTCATTAAAAATGAACGACTATTCATTTCTTCGTTAATAAACATCACAACAACATAAATAATTACGAGAAAGACATACTTATAAATTTCAAGCGTATTGAAAAATTGACATTTGTGATCACTAGTTAAACGAGATCAGATGCTGGAATTTTACGCAGATCATGGCAATCTGTTACTTTTCTATGGTGTCTCAATTTATGGGAACCCGTCTTTTTTTAAATTAATTCAACCCCGTTTGATGAAACAAAGATATTTGCTAATATAGAACGCTGTTAGGCTACAGAGAGTTGGAAATATCGATTAGATACCAAGTTAAAAGGAGAAAAATACGAGTGGGGGAAATTCAGAAGACGTGGTTCTATCTTTAGAGCAAAAAGTACAACGAGAAATCTTTTTATCCATAGATTTAAATATGAAAGAAAATAAAAGAACGAGGTGATGAGTTACATGTCTTTGCAAGAAAATATTCGTGTATAATACTATACCAATTACAATCTAGGATTATAAATGAAGAATTTGAACATCAATTAAATTTCTTTATTTACCTTGATAAAGAAATGTTCGAGATTGAAAGAGAAAGGATCCAGGTTTTTATGGCAGTACACGGGGCCGGTCTTAGCTATTACGGGCCCCTGTGCAGCTTAGTATGCAAAACTGATTGCGTGGGCCCCAGTTTGGGTATAGGGATTAGGTATTAGTAAGGATAATAATTGAAAATTAAGATAGGTTGGGCCTATAAACGCGCGGGGCCCACTGCGACCGCATAGGTTGCAGAAGCCTAAGTTTAGCCCTGGCTGTACCTACACTACAAGAAGATGCATTATGTTAAAAACATTATAATTTTGCTAAGATTTTTTTTTCAACAATTGTTTTTAGTGTATCTAGTTGTGAAAGGAGCTTCTCCAAAATGAAGGTGAAAAAAATATATTTTCGCTCCACTATAAGTAATTTAAGCCTACAAAATCTTGCAATATTGTCCATAGAACATGATATTACAAGTTATGTAAATTTTGATAACATAAACAATTTTTCGACTATGAAAGTTAGGTGAGTAAGTAAATTTATAAATTTAAAAAAATGTTTACATACTGATGTATACAATGTCATTTTTTTATTTTAAAAAAATCATATATTTATAAGAATAAAAATAAAAGCATATTAATTGTTAATGTTTTTGGGTGCGAATTTGGAATATCTTTTGTCTCAATTGGGGTGGGGGGAGGGACCTGTGAACCTATAACTTTCTTGTGGCCTTCAAAACAAGTATCTTGTATTTTTATAATGTGTATTTATAGGTTTATCATCTTATGCGGCCTCTTTTATTACTGCTTTATTACATAAATAGGGCATGCAATGGTAAAATTGTTCCTCATCTTTTACAATGTACTTCGTTTCAATTACATTTATTTATTCATGCTTATTAATATATAAAAACCATCATATGATTCACTTAATTAAGAGGCCGTCCATAAATGACGTCACGTGATTTCGGCTGATTTTTCACCCCCCCCCCGGCCCCCTCGTCATACGGCGTCACGAAATGTAAACTTAGACCCATTCATCAATGTGACGTGACAAAGTCCCCCCCCCCATACAAGCGGTATGTTGTATTTGAAAATGAGCATGTTTAAAATAATTTTTTTCGTTTCTTTGGTCATTTAAATATGTTGTTAGTTAAAGGTTGCACTCTAACATCGTAACACGTGTGAAACCACCTAAATAATCATTGAAGAAAGTAATCATATATTTCAGTGTAGCTTTTATTTAAAGTTGCGCGTTTTCAATGACATCAAATGTGTGACTCCCCCCCCCGGTGCGTGACGTCATTTATGGGCGGCCCCTAAAAGGGCGGCATATTGGAGACCGCCCCGGGCGGCAAAAGCTCTAGCTACGCCACTGACAGAACAGCAAACGTTTCGGCAAAGAGCCTTTTTCAACAGACATACAATGCAAAAATAAAACGAATCTAAAAAATAAAAATTGAAAACTAAGCTGCGGAGAAATCCTAAGAGTCAGTGAATGACTGACCTCCATTTTACTTGAAATCACGAAATTAGCACTAGTATAAGCATTGAGATAGCGCTTGTCATATCATGGTGGAAAGCTATTAATAGAATTATCCGGGGAATTCAGTTCGGCCAAATTCATTGAGAATTTAATCATACATCCGGGTATTATGTGAGAACTTATCTAAACGAATTGCTTTTAAAGCCTATGTTAATTTGAGTTCACCAAGACTAAAACATGTTTACAATTTTATTATACTTAAAACGTTGCAGTTACACATAATAAGATATGACGTTGTTTGTTTGTTGTTGTTTTTGTTTTTTTTGTTTTTTTGTCAGAAAAAGGGATAAACACTAGCTGTGGTCATTTTACTGAATGAAACATAGCTACTTTTTAAAACTTACTTTAACCTAGTCAACGGGTGTCCAAAGTCTGGCTCGCGGGCTGAATGTGGCCCGCCATTAAACTTAAACATTACTAAGAAAAGCAGATATTATGTACTATTTTGAGTGCGAAATGCGATGACGTCAAATAACAGCAAAAATCGCTGAAGGTTCGTTATTAAATCCTTTATATTAACTTCACCGTCGTCTCCTCGTCCGTACGGCGGAAAAACAATAGTAAAAAATGACCCATTTCCCGTGATGCTACCGAGCTGAAATTTGCACATAGACTCGTGACATCTAACAATGCATTGTAGCAAAATTTCAGATCGATTGAATTTACCTTAATTGAATTAATGCAGTTTTAGTTTATTTCTACATAAATGTATGATACTCGTCTGTTGTTGTTTACATCCACGAGTTCACTCGGACGATCGGTGACCACCCCCCACCCCCGCCCATCCCCATTTTAAGCATTTGGGAGTGAAGTCAATTTCAGTCTGTAAATGTTTGTTTTGAATGCAATCAATACTTTTAGTTCCGTCTCATATATAAAGGATTTATAGTCAAAATCTTTGTTTTTACGGTTTGTTTAATGTTTATATGTGTTAATTAACGTGGAAATTAATTACACGTAGCCGATGAAGTTATGTGGTATTATGTGTACGAAGGAGGCTGATATTGTTTATTATCACCAACTCGTTAAGGAAATAAATGTGGTGTCGGAGCACTTAAAATTTTGAGGCATATTTTTACATCATAGTTTGTTTGTTTGTTTGTTTGTTGTTTGTTTGTTTGGTTGGTTTTTTTGTTTTTTTTTTTTAGATGAAATCTATATGTGTATATTTTAACGTTTCAAACTTATTGTAAGTTCAGTATTACAATTATAACTTGGCCGTTATTAATACATTATCAGTAGTTTCTAGCCATGTAATAACATATTTACAAAGTCTCGAAAAGTGCAAAGGCCTGTATTTTTCCCTAACAAATTACCATGTCAACAAATAACAAGGAAAAAACAATTATGTGATCAAAAAGCACGTACCCCAGTCTCATCATAAATTAATATTTGTTTATTATCTTCATCTGGCCCCTTATATATTCACATCACTGAATACGGCTTTTTTTTTTTTAAAGTTGCAGAAAGTGTGGTCTCCCCTTAATTCCTATGTGGAAGTATTTTTTTAAAAAGCTTCTTTTTGAAGGTTTCGCTTGCCTCGCGTATAAGCGAATCTTTTCCTTCACCACTTTGGTATCATTAACCGCTCATAAGACACAAGACCCACTTTGGGATCCGCATCTTCCCTTTCACTTCTGCTTATTTCTTTTGATCGACCTACATTTCGTGTGTCTGCACCGTCTTGGCGCACGGGCCAACACCGTACATCCGGTGATTAAAAACCACCGGCAAAATTTTCCGCCTGCGTAGTTTCTGCTTCCGCTCAGGAAAATAAGTCATAAACAAAAACCCGCGGAGAGCCGCCTTTCTGAATGAATGGGTAAAACTGAACGTGATNCGTCGTTTTGGAAATTGCCAAATTTATGCCCCAGATAAAGCAATATCATCTTAAGCATCTAGCTTCACCCGAGCGCCCCATTAAGTCTTGTCGATAGATCCATTTTATCGGGTTAACATCTTTTTCAGTGCTTCTAACCTTATATTTTTAATGATTTTTTTTTTTTTTAAACTCTGTGAATATCAGGGATTAAGTGTCCCTTTTACACATTTTTTTTTTCAAAACAGTCAGGTCTGTGTGTAGAAGAGGCTTTGTCATTCCCAACCGGAAAGTAGAAACATCCGGGGTCATTAATATCGACCAGCTCAAATAAGAGGACAATGAAATATCCATGTATTCTGTGAAAACTTATCTCAAAAGATTCAGATTCATTCTCCGTTAATTTGAATCCACTCAAAAGACTTGATAAGAAAAAACGTGTTCACAATTACAACTCAACGATTCTAAAGAAACATCTAAGCTTTGTTACTTCTATTAATGTTCAAAAGTTTGTCGTTGTTGCTGTTGTTGTTGTTGTTGTTGTGTTTTTTTTTGTTTTTGTTTTTGTGTGTGTGTGTGTTTTTTTTTTTTTTTTTTTTTTTTTTTTTTGTNTTTTTTGTAGTTGTTGTAATATTAACACTACTTAATGAGATATAACGTATTCCGACCTGCGTCACTCTAACACGATTAATTAGACACAGGCCGACACTCGAGACTGTCGTGGCCCCTCGGATTAACTCCTAGCCCATAATACCGTGGTTCTTAGAGTGAGTAGCATTGACCGCCATCCTGCCTCGCCCACAAAGGCGTGTCTGATGAACACAGCAAATGTTCCCTCTAAAATTATTTGGCCACTGTGCAAAAAAAAAAAAAAAACTTTGTGGAAAGTTACGCAGCATCCAATTTTGTGTGCAATATTTTACTAAATTTGCCGCGCGGTGATTCTAAACTGCTGCGCGGCGTCGGTTAGATATCTCCGCGGCGCAGCATTTTAAAGGGAACATTGGACACAGTTTACTCTGGAATAATGCAGCCAAGGGCTTGTGACCCGATCGCTAGGCAGCTACACATTAGACCAAGGGTCTGCAAGCCACGGCCCGCGAGCCAGATGCGGCCCGCGGTGCCTTCTCATATGACCCCTGGATACTTTTTAATCTCAAAAAAAGAAAAAGAAGAAGAAGAAGACAAAAAAAGATAATATTTTTACGTATAATTTGTATAATTTACCACAAAACTGTGTTTAGTAGGCCCCCAGGCTGCTGTCTGGCATTACATTTAATGTGGCCCTCCGGCAGAAAAGTTTTGCGACCCCTGCATTAGACGGAGCCATCCACAGTGCATACGATTAATGCCGGCAAGGGAGAATGGTGAATCAAACTATTATCTCCGTGCGTAGGTCCATCACGGACTTATAGACTATACTGCCGTGGTTTATTGCAGAATTAACGGAACGTTTAAAAATACAACTAATAACTTTACCTAAACTGTCCTTTTCAGACACTTCAGTATCTTGATTTTTTTTTTATAATGTAATAAAACAATCAAAAGTCTAGAGGTCTCCGAACTTTACTTTTGACCGCGAATACTACTTTGGGTGGGAGAGTTCTATATCCTATGTAAGCACAAATTCCCCAAATTTTCTGTTTCCCCTACCCCACCTCCCACCGAAAAAAAAACTCATTTAATTGAGTTCACCAGACATTTCAATGATAACTGCGCTTGTGTTACCATTGACGTCACTTCCGTTTTGAAGGCAATTGAAACATGGGAACTGGGCATAGGCCCAAAACTTGTGTTTTTAAGTGCTGGCTGTTAAAGCCAGGGCGATATCGAACTTTTCATTGGAACGAGAGCGAGGAAAAAAAGAAGGAAATCGATTACTGTGTGTTAAACGCAGAGGAGCCTTGTTTTATTTCACGGGAAACAGCAGAGTAGGTTTTATAGCGTTAAAATCACGTGCACCTTCGAGTTGATCACATACATTATTTAAAGGAGTGGTGGGAGTAAATATGGTGCCCGCATCTCGTGGGGGTGGTTAGTAAATAAAGTGCTGGCATCTCGTGGGGGGGGTAGTAAATAGGGCGCCCGCATCTCGTAGGGGGGGTTAGTAAATATGGTGCCCGCATCTCTTGGGGGTAGTAAATATGGTGCCCGCATCTCGTGGG
>MUZC01002143.1:332396-346121 GCA_002072015.1 Radix auricularia
TGTGCATGTCTATAACTTACAGACATATAGTGAGTGCTGCCCTGTGCATGTCTATAACTTACAGACATATAGTGAGTGCTGCCCTGTGCATATCTATAACTTACATACATCTAGTGAGTGGTGCCGCGTGCATGTCTATTACTTACAGACATATAGTGAGTGCTGCCCTGTGCATATCTATAACTTACATACATCTAGTGAGTGGTGCCGTGTGCATGTCTATAACTTACAGACATATAGTGAGTGGTGCCGTGTGCATGTCTATAACTTACAGACATATAGTGAGAGCTGCCCGGTGATTACTATAACTTACAGACATATATAGCTGCCGTGTGCATGTCTATAACTTACAGACATATAGTGAGTGGTGCCGTGTGCATGTCTATAACTTACAGACATATAGAGCTGCCGTGTGCATGTCTATAACTTACAGACATATAGAGCTGCCGTGTGCATGTCTATAACTTACAGACATATAGTGAGTGGTGCCGTTTGCATGTCTATAACTTACATGCATCTAGTGATTGGTGCCGTGTGCATGTCTATAACTTACAGACATATAGTGAGTGGTGCCGTGTGCATGTCTATAACTTACAGACATATAGTGAGTGGTGCCGTGTGCATGTCTATAACTTACAAACATATAGTGAGTGGTGCCGTGTGCATGTCTATAACTTACAGACATATAGTGAGTGGTGCCGTGTGCATGTCTATAACTTAACAGACATATAGAGCTGCCGTGTGCATTTCTATAACTTACAGACATATAGTGAGTGGTGCCGTGTGCATGTCTATAACTTACAGACATATAGAGCTGCCGTGTGCATGTCTATAAATTACAGACATATAGTGAGTGGTGCCGTGTGTATGTCTATAACTTACAGACATATAGTGAGTGGTGCCGGGTGCATGTCTATAACTTACAGACACATTGTGAGTGCTGCCCTGTGCCTGTGCATGTCTATAACTTAAAGACATATAGTGAGTGGTGCCGCGTGCATGTCTATTACTTACAGACATATAGTGAGTGCTGCCCTGTGCATGTCTATAACTTACAGACATGTAGTGAGTGCTGCCCTGTGCATGTCTATAACTTACAGACATGTAGTGAGTGCTGCCCTGTGCATGTCTATGACTTACTTTTAATTCCTGTAATGTTCCTTCCGCCACCACCCAGTTAAAAAAAAAAATTAAAAATCTTTTCTTAACCTGTAAGTTGACAAGCTCAGAGCGTCCATCATCATTAACGCATGACGCATCTCAACAATTGAAGGGCTACGTGCCGAAGTGACGTGGTCTTAATTTATGCAGGCACGCGGGGGTAGGTCAAAGCACTCTGACCTTTGTCGGTCGACCTCCCGCACGTTTTACACACAGGGTCTGAGAGTCGTAAAATATCAGGATGTTTAAATTTTGAAATTCGGGAGAGATTTTTTTATGTTCTATCACCAGGAGAAATCTTTATATTCCAACTTCAGGATAAGTCTTATGTTCCAACTGCCAACTCTTGGATAAGTCATATCTTCTAACTCCTGGATAAGTCTTATGTTCTAACTCCTGGATAAGTCTTATGTTCTAGCTCCTAGATAAGTCTTATGTTCTAGCTCCTGGATAAGTCTTATGTTCTAGCTCCTGGATAATTCTTATGTTCCAACTGCCAACTCCTGGATAAGTCTTATGTTCCAATTTTCAACTCCTGGATAAGTCTTATGTTCCAACTGCCAACTCCTGGATAAGACTTATGTTCTAGCTCCTGGATAAGTCTTATGTTCCAATTTCCAACTCCTGGATAAGTCTTATGTTCCAATTTTCAACTCCTGGATAAGTCTTATGTTCCAACTGCCAACTCCTGGATAAGTCTTATGTTCTAGCTCCTGGATAAGTCTTATGTTCTAGGTCCTGGATAAGTCTTATGTTCTAGCTCCTGGATAAGTCTTATGTTCTAACTCCTGGATAAATCTTATGTTCTAGCTCCTGGATAAGTCTTATGTTCTAGCTCCTGGATAATTCTTATGTTCCAACTGCCAACTCCTGGATAAGTCTTATGTTCTAGCTCCTGGATAATTCTTATGTTCCAACTGCCAACTCCTTGATAAGTCTTATGTTCCAACTGCCAACTCTTGGATAAGTCATATCTTCTAACTCCTGGATAAGTCTTATGTTCTAACTCCTGGATAAGTCTTATGTTCTAGCTCCTAGATAAGTCTTATGTTCTAGCTCCTGGATAAGTCTTATGTTCTAGCTCCTGGATAAGTCTTATGTTCTAGCTCCTGGATAATTCTTATGTTCCAACTGCCAACTCCTGGATAAGTCTTATGTTCCAATTTTCAACTCCTGGATAAGTCTTATGTTCCAACTGCCAACTCCTGGATAAGTCTTATGTTCTAGCTTCTGGATAAGTCTTATGTTCTAGGTCCTGGATAATTCTTATGTTCTAGCTCCTGGATAAGTCTTATGTTCTAACTCCTGGATAAATCTTATGTTCTAGCTCCTGGATAAGTCTTATGTTCTAGCTCCTGGATAATTCTTATGTTCCAACTGCCAACTCCTGGATAAGTCTTATGTTCCAACTCCTTGATAAGACTTATGTTCTAGCTCCTGGATAAGTCTTATGTTCCAACTCCTGGATAAGTCTTATGTTCTAGCTCCTGGATAATTCTTATGTTCCAACTGCCAACTCCTGGATAAGTCTTATGTTCCAACTCCTGGATAAGTCTTATGTTCCAACTCCTGGATAAGTATATGTTCCAAATTTTGGAGAAATCTCATGTTCCTATTTGTAGAGAAATCTTTATATTCAAACTCCTGCTGAAATATTTGTGTTCCAGCTTCTAGAGAAATCTTTTTCCCCAATTTCTGGAGAAACATTTAAGAAAAAGTACACTTTAGGCACAGAGCGGCTTGGGCATCCCGCAAGTGTGATGGTGTGGTTAAATTAATTCAACATTTTAAAATGTATGAAAATTTCTTGTATTCCCTTTGCTTTATCAAATGAAAAAATCACCCATCTGCCCGCCAAGAACCGTTGGTGGGCAGGGGTAAATGGCGTCGTGGGCCGGATCCGACCCGCGGTCCGTAATTTTTGGTAACACATGTACTTGGACGAAGTTTCGACTGATATCCGACGTTGACTTGAGATAATGTGCGAGTGATACCCAAGTTTGTTACAGGACGATGTTACGACTGATGGCCGAAATTGCTCTTGTACGATTGATATCCTGAGTTACTCCCGAATAATGTGCGGCTGACATCACAAATAACCAACGCCCATTCATTAACTTGATGGATAAAATAAAATAGACTTATCTTTTACAACATGCAAACAGTAAAGCCGTATCGCTGTATCTTAAAAATGTCGACTCTAAATGATATAAATTTAGGCCAACACTTTTCAGCGCCAGGGTTTAGTTTAATGATCGGCTTTGTAACGTTGCTCTTCAGATTGTGACTCCGCCCACTCGAGACCACACACGGGCTGCAGTTAAAGACAATCTGACACAACGACTATCAGCGATGCCTTGAAGTGTCGGCCAGGCGGCCCCCAACCCCCCCCCCCCCNCCCCCCCCACCCCTTTGCCCACGCCACAAAAATCACCTGGTCCTTGTTGGCTTGGCCGCTAAACGTTTCAGGTCTAACGAGATAGTCCGAGCCACGTCAATGGTCGGAGTACACCAAGGAGGTTGAAAGGTCAGATATGGGAGTAAACTGAGGGGCTGAAATGTTCAAGATGGGAGTAAACTGAGGGACTGAAATGTTCAAGATGATGGAGAGGGTGACCATTAATATGGAGATAAGTGAACTAACTCCATAAGCCAAAAAACGCGTTGGTTGGTGTTGCTGATGGTGTTGTTGGTGGTGTTGTTGGTAGTGTTGTTGGTGTTGCTGGTGGTTTTGTTGGTATTGCGAGTGGTGTTGTTGGTGTTGCTGGTGGTGTTGTTGGTGTTGCTAGTGGTGTTATTTAAAAAAATTTAAAGTTTATTTGTCCCAGAGTATCGCTGGAAAAAATCGCACGCCCACAGTATCGCTGACCAAAGTATCGTTGACGAAAGTATCGAAGAATTAGTATTACTAACCATAGTATTTCTGACCAAAGTATTGCTTACTCGAGTAAAGATGACCAAAATATCATCAAAGTATCACTTACAAAAGGTATTAAAGATCAAAGTATTAAAATTTCTGATCATAGCACTGCAGACCTAAGATCGCCAGTGACAGTATCGCTGATTTAAGTATCACTGACCAAAGTAAAGCTGCCATGAAATCTCAAGAATTAAACAACCCCTAAACACAAAGTTTTTTTTACTGTAAATCTCTTATATATGATACATAACTTAAAGTATTGATTATATTTATGTATGGTATAAAAATTAAAGGCTTATAATTTAGGCGGCAAAAGAGAGATCTAAAAGTGAGAGAATGAGTGAACTGCAAATGTAAAACCTCATAAGCGCCCGCCCCACGTTTTCAGTCATACTAAAGTAAAGTACCAAAACTTAAAAGTTTTATTTTATTTTATTCTTTTTGGTCCACTTATAAAACGTAGTTTTTTGTGGGTTTTTTAAAATCTTTTTTTTTTACCTCTATTTATTTAACGTAATTTCCCTTGGGGAAAAAAATTATTTATGTATTTGAAATGTCTGTCCTGTCTGTTCATTCAACTCACCCTGAACCATACAAGATAGAGGTTTCGTTTCTTTTGAAAATATGTTAATGAGGTCCCAAAGATGTTCCCGGCCAAAAAAATACCGAAAAGATTTACTGGATTTTCTGGAAACATTTTTTAAAAAAACGAAAAATATCAGTATTTTGTCAATTTTTTGCCAACCATAACATCTATGGGATTAAAACAAATGCCAAACGATAGCTACTAATATTTAGAACAATGTTGGACAGGAAATTTAATTTAAATAAAAATAATAATCATAAAAAATATATTTAAAAAACCCTTTTCGTTCGATTCTCGAAATTTAAGAAGCTATTTGTAGATATCAATTAATTATTGTTTTGTTTGGTTTCAGAATTATTGATTTGAAAGGACTTTAATTGTAGTCTAGAATGGTAGTTAATGTGGTTTTCCCGCTTTGTGAGTGCTAATGCTAGACAGTTAGCGCGGTGCGCATTATATTGACACATTCTTGGTGTGATGTAGTGTGATTTGAAATGACTTTAAATGTAATCTAGAATGATTTCCCATGAATAAAAAAAATCGGAAATTCTTTTTTCAAAATTGACTTTAAATACTAATTCGAGTTTTTATTACTTGCTTTACTTTGCACACGGACCAACGAACTTTGGGAACATTGTATGGAGCGGGCAACACCTTTATCAAGATTTTTTTCATATATTTGCAGAAATGTTTCCACAGAAAAATCCGGAATAATCGTTGGAACCAGTTTCACTTGGACGTTAATCAAAAATCCGGGTACTCTGTGAGGACTTATTGCAACAGAAACTCGTTAATTTCACGTTATGTTCGAGCCAGCTTGATGGAATCGACAAAAAGACGAAAATTGTGTGCATAGTTTTATCGTGCTAAAGATGTTTTCAAACGTATTGTTACTTCTGTAGTTATGTTGAAATCCTCGTCTAGAAATACGTAATGAAACCTAATGAGATAAGACATTTTCCCGTCTGACAAATGTCAAAACCTATTATTTAACATTCATTGCGCTGCCCGAATTCCCACACATCTTGGGGGTGAGGGTGTGGGGATGAGGGTATGCGGGAGGGTGTAAATATAGGCCAAGTGCGGTAGAAGAGTTGCGCTTTCATAACACCATGAGTATCTCCTCCGAGCAGAGAGGAGGGTTAAAAAAAGGTGGGGGCGGGGAGATGGCAGAGGGTGATAAAACGTCCTGGGATGCACTTTAACCTTTGAGGAAATGTTGGTTACCACGACACTCAAAACTCGTCTTAGGAGATGGTGACATCTGATGTATATATATATATATATATATATATATATATCATATGTCACNGTGACATATGATATATATATATATATATATATATATATATACCGAGGACTAATCCTTCAATAATCAATTTATTCTGTATAATTTTTTAGCATTTTCCCATATTTATCAAGGGTGCCAAAAATGAATTATCCCAGGGCGCGGAAGACCCTGCTTAACTTCTGCGTCTGTTACGTACATATTAAAGCTTAATTTAACGCTGTATGGTCTTATGGGTGTTACGTCTGTGGGCACACTCAAAGGATGGGGTAGATGTAAGAGATTATTTGAGATCATTTGGGGATATGTAGGGATATACATGTGGCAACTATTTTTTTGTAAGGGAATATATTATTAAAAGGAAATTAGCGATTAATTAGTCGATTAATTGTTTTTTTTTTAAACTTTAATCGATTAAAATTAATTTGATGAAATAAAAATCTATTAAAATTAAATAAATTTTAAAACAATATTATGTTTTATAATTTATCAATAATTGATATCTTTTGTGACTTACATACTTTTCCCACGTTTATTATTATTATTTATGTAAACGTGCACACGTAAACAAACATGTTTTTCTTTCTTATTTCTAGCAGAACGAATTAGCCCTTTGTATTACAAAATCTGGGAGCCATGGAATAACCACGACTTAACTGATTTGCCAAAATAATGAATCGCGACTTAAGGGGATCTATATATTCGTTTTAAAAAATACAATTAATAGAAATTAGTCAATTAATCAATTTAAAAAAAATTCAGCCCTAATAATTAAAAGTGAGATAGAAAATAATAAAACCTCCGTGGATGAAATAGTTAATTTTTCAGCTCGACAATTCGTGTTACGGTGCTGCCCCTTTTACCCATGCTTTTTTGGTGCTGTAGTGTTACGTCATCGATTCATTCATTGGCCCATTTGTACGTCATTCATTCGTAATAACGTAATTCATACGTCATCCGTTCTTTTATTGGTCCATTTCTTCGTCATTCATTCATAGTGTTTGAATTCTGGGGACCAACCGGAAACCGCTCCGGACATTTGCCCCGGCCGGATGTAGAGTTTTTCTGAACTATTCGCCTCGGCAAATATTGCCCATGCAAAAAGCTAGATGCCATATATCTAAAAATAAAATTTTAAAAAATACATTAAAAATTAAACTTTGGAATTCGATAAATATCAAGATTAGTATACTTAAAAATTGTTAAAGATATAGATCTAACAAATGTAACAACATAATAGAAATTAATCATTTGAAATTATAAAGATATAAAGTTATAAAATTAATTTGCTATGAATATTTTGTATTTACTTCTGGCGATTAGCGCCACGCCGCCATATTTAAAATTTAAATTGTTTAAATCACGAATAAATAAACTAAAATTAACAGTGACTAACAGTTACAAAGTAAGTATGTAAGATATCAACAAGAGAAACAAAATTTCAAAGTCATATATAATGAATTTATTGTTTTAAATTTTAATAAATTATAGTCCTTTGGCCATAATTATAATATCACTGCATTTCGCATAAAGAGTGTAGACGGTGGTAAACAATTTTTAAAAATGCAGTCAATAATAATAAAAAAAACCAAATTGAGTGCCTAAAATTAAATTTCATTTGTAGAAAATGATCAAGCTAAATACAAGGTGGTTATAGTTTTGCGAAATAAAGCAAACGCTAATCGTTTTCAAAATCAAACTTAATTCGAATTTCAATTTAATTAAAAACCCTACTACTCGGCTTCATCCCCGGATCCGGCAAATATTACATTAAACTTTAAACTATTCGGATTTGGCACCCGGTAGAAAATGTCTACCTGGTTTGTCCCTATTGAACTCATACGTCCTCCATTCTTCCATTGCTCCATTTGTACGTCATTCATTCATAGTGTTTGAACTCATACGTCTTCCATTCTTCTATTGGTCCATTTGTACGTCATTCATTCACACGTCCTCCATTCTTCCATTGGTCCATTTGTACGTCATTCATTCATATTGTTTGAACTCATACGTCCTCCATTCTTCCATTGGTCCATTTGTACGTCATTCATTCGTAGTGTTTGAACTCATACGTCCTCCATTCTTCCAATGATCCATTTGTACGTCATTCATTCATAGTGTTTGAACTCATACGTCCTCCATTCTTCCATTGGTCGATTTGTACGTCATTCATTCATAGTGTTTGAACTCACACGTCCTCCATTCTTCCATTGGTCCATTTGTACGTCATTCATTCATAGTGTTTGAACTCATACGTCCTCCATTTTTCCATTAGTCCATTTGTACGTCATTCATTCGTAGTGTTTGAACTCATACGTCCTCCATTCTTCTATTGGTCCATTTTTCCGTCATTCATTAATAGTGTTTGAACTCATACGTCCTCCATTCTTTCATTGGTCCATTTGTACGTCATTCATTCATAGTGTTTGAACTAATACGTCCTCCATTCTTCCATTGGTCCATTTGTGCGTCATTCATTCATAGTGTTTAATTCATACGTCCTCCATTCTTCCATTGGTCCATTTGTACGTAATTCATTCATAGTGTTTGAACTCATGCGTCCTCCATTCTTTCATTGGTCCATTTGTACGTCATTCATTCATAGTGTTTGAACTCACACGTACTCCATTCTTCCATTGGTCCATTTGTACGTCATTCATTTATAGTATTTGAACTCGTACGTCCTCAATTCTTCTATAGGTCCATTTGTACGTCATTCATTCACAGTATTTGAACTCATACATCCTCCATTCTTCCATTGGTCCATTTCTACGTCATTCATTCATAGTGTTTGAACTCATACGTCCTCCATTCTTCTATTGGTCCATTTTTACGTCATTCATTCATAGTGTTTGAACTCATACGTCCTCCATTCTTTCATTGGTCCATTTGTACGTCATTCATTCATAGTGTTTGAACTCATGCGTCCTCCATTCTTTCATTGGTCCATTTGTACGTCATTCATTCATAGTGTTTGAACTCATACGACCTCCATTCTTCCATTGATCCATTTGTACGTCATTCATTCATAGTGTTTGAACTCATACGTCCTCCATTCTTCCATTTGTCCATTTGTACGTCATTCATTCATAGTGTTCTAACTCGTACGTCCTCCATTCTTCCCTTGGTCCATTTGTACGTCATTCATTCATAGTGTTTGAACTCATACGTCCTCCATTCTTCCATTGGTCCATTTGTACGTCATTCATTCATAGTGTGTGAACTCATACGTCCTCCATTCTTCTATTGGTCCATTTTTACGTCATTCATTCATAGTGTTTGAACTCATACGTCCTCCATTCTTTCATTGGTCCATTTGTACGTCATTCATTCATAGTGTTTGAACTCATGCGTCCTCCATTCTTTCATTGGTTCATTTGTACGTCATTCATTCATAGTGGTTGAACTCATACGTCCTCCATTTTTCCTTTAGTCCATTTGTACGTCATTCATTCGTAGTGTTTGAACTCATACGTCCTCCATTCTTCCATTGGTCCATTTGTACGTCATTCATTCATAGTGTTTGAAATCATACGTCCTCCATTCTTTCATTGGTTCATTTTTAGCTCATTCATTCATAGTGTTTGAACTCATGCGTTCTCCATTCTTTCATTGGTCCATTTGTACTTCATTCATTCATAGTATTTGAACTCACACGTCCTCCATTCTTCCATTGGTCCATTTGTACGTCATTCATTCGTAGTGTTTGAACTCATACGTCCTCCAATCTTCCATTGGTCCATTTGTACGTCATTCATTCATAGTGTTTGAACTCATACGTCCTCCATTCTTCCATTGGTCCATTTGTACGTCATTCATTCATAGTGTTTGAACTCATACGTCCTCTATTCTTCCAATCGTCCATTTGTACGTCATTCATTCATAGTGTTTGAACTCATAGGTCCTCCATTTTTCCATTAGTCCATTTGTACGTCATTCATTCGTAGTCTTTGAACTCATACGTCCTCCATTCTTCCATTGGTCCATTTGTACGTCATTCATTCGTAGTGTTTGAACTCATACGTCCTCCATTCTTCCATTGGTCCATTTGTGCGTCATTCATTCATAGTGTTTAACTCATACGTCCTCAATTCTTCCATTGGTCCATTTGTACGTAATTCATTCATAGTGTTTGAACTCATATGTCCTCCATTCTTTTATTGGTCCATTTGTACGTCATTCATTCATAGTGTTTGAACTCACACGTCCTCCATTCTTCCATTGGTCCATTTGTACGTCATTCATTCATAGTATTTGAACTCGTACGTCCTGAATTCTTCCATTGGTCCATTTGTACGTCATTCATTCATAGTGTTTGAAATCATACGTCCTCCGGTCTTTCATTGGTTCATTTTTAGCTCATTCTTTCATAGTGTTTGAACTCATGCGTTCTCCATTCTTTCATTGGTCCATTTGTACGTCATTCATTCATAGTGTTTGAACTCATACGTCTTCCATTCTTCCATTGGTCCATTTGCACGTCATACATTCATAGTGTTTGAACTCATACGTCCTCCATTCTTCCATTGGTCCATTTGTACGTCATTCATTCGTAGTGTTTGAACTCATACGTCCTCCATCCTTCCATTGGTCCATTTGTACGTCATTCATTCATAGTGTTTGAAATCATACGTCCTCCATTCCTTCATTGGTTCATTTTTAGCTCATTCATTCATAGTGTTTGAACTCATACGTCCTCCATTCTTCCATTGGTCCATTTGTACGTCATTCATTCATAGTGTTTGAACTCATACGTCCTCCATTCTTCCATTGGTCCATTTGTACGTCATTCATTCATAGTGTTTGAACTCATACGTCCTCCATTCTTCCATTGGTCCATTTGTACGTTATTCATTCATAGTGTTTGAACTCGTACGTCCTCCATTCTTCCATTGGTCCATTTGTACGACATTCATTCATAGTGTTTGAACTCATACGTCTTCAATTCTTCCATTGTTCCATTTCTACGTCATTAATTCATAGTGTTTGAACTCATACGTCCTCCGGTCTTTCATTGGTCCATTTTTAGCTCATTCATTCATAGTGTTTAAAATCATACGTCCTCCATTCTTCCATTGGTCCATTTGTACGTCATTCTTTCATAGTGTTTGAACTCATACGTCCTCCATTCTTCCATTGGTCCATTTGTACGTCATTCATTCATAGTGTTTGAACTCATACGTCCTCCATTCTTCCATTGGTCCATTTGTACGTCATTCATTCATAGTCTTTGAACTTATACGTCCTCCATTCTTCCATTGGTCCATTTGTACTTCATTCATTTATAGTGTTTGAACTTATACGTTCTCCATTTTTCCATTGGTCCATTTGTACGTCATTCATTCGTAGTGTTTGAACTCATATGTCCTCCATTCTTCCATTTCTACGTCATTCATTCATAGTGTTTGAACTCATACCTCCTCCATTCTTCCATTGGTCCATTTGTATGTCATTCATTCATAGTGTTTTAACTCATACGCCCTCCATTCTTTCATTGGTCCATTTGTACGTCATTCATTCATAGTGTTTGAACTCATACGTCCTCCATTCTTCCATTGGTCCATTTGTACGTCATTCATTCATAGTGTTTGAACTCATACGTCCTCCATTCTTCCATTGGTCCATTTGTACGTCATTCATTCATAGTGTTTGAACTCATACGTCCTCCATTCTTCCATTGTTCCATTTGTACGTCATTCATTCATAGTGTTTGAACTCATGCGTCCTCCATTCTTAAATTGGTCCATTTGTACGTCATTTATCATAGTGTTTGAACTCATGCGTCCTCCATTCTTTCATTTGTCCATTTTTTCGTCATTCATTCATAGTATTTGAACTCACACGTCATCCATTCTTCCATTAGTCCATTTCTACGTCATTCATTCATAGTGTTTGAACTCATACGTCCTCCATTCTTTCATTGGTCCATTTGTACATCATTCATTCATAGTGTTTGAACTCATACGTCCTCCATTATTTCATTGGTCCATTTGTATGTCATTCATTCATACGTCCTCCATTCTTCCATTGGTCCATTTTTACGTCATTCATTCATAGTGTTTGAACTCATACGTCCTCCATTCTTCCATTGGTCCATTTGTACGTCATTCATTCGTAGTGTTTAAACTCATACGTCCTCATTCTTCCATTGGTCCATTTGTACGTCATTCATTCATAGTGTTTGAACTCATACGTCCTCCATTCTTAAATTTGTCCATTTGTACGTCATTCATACATAGTGTTTGAACTCATGCGTCCTCCATTCTTTCATTGGTCCATTTGTACGTCATTCATTCATAGTATTTGAACTCAAACGTCATCCATTCTTCCATTGGTCCATTTCTACGTCATTCATTCATAGTGTTTGAACTCATACGTCCTCCATTCTTTCATTTGTCCATTTGTACGTCATTCATTCATACTGTTTGAACTCATACGTCCTCCATTCTTCCATTGGTCCATTTCTACGTCATTCATTCATAGTGTTTGAACTCTTACGTCCTCCATTCTTCCATTGGTCCATTTGTACGTCATTCATTTATAGTGTTTGAACTCATACATCCTCCATTCTTCCATTGGTCAATTTAGACGTCATTCATTCATAGTGTTTGAACTGATATGTCCTCCATTTTTCCATTGCTAAATTTGTACGTCATTCATTCATAGTGTTTGAACTCATACGTCCTCCATTCTTCCATTGGTTCATTTGTACATCATTCATTCATAGTGTTTGAACTCATACGTCCTCCATTATTCCATTGGTCCATTTGTATGTCATTCATTCATACGTCCTCCATTCTTCCATTGGTCCATTTGTACGTCATTCATTCATAGTGTTTGAACTCATACGTCCTCCATTCTTCCATTGGTCCATTTGTACGTCATTCTTTCATAGTGTTTGAACTGATTTGTCCTCCATTCTTCCATTGGTCCATTTGTACGTCATTCATTCATAGTGTTTGAACTCATACGTCCTCCATTCTTCCATTGGTCCATTTGTACGTCATTCTTTCATAGTGTTTGAACTCATTCGTCCTCCATTCTTCCATTGGTCCATTTGTACTTCATTCATTCATATGTTTGAACTTATACGTCCTCCATTTTTCCATTGGTCCATTTGTACGTCAATCATTCATAGTGTTTGAACTCATATGTCCTCCATTCTTCCATTTCTACGTCATTCATTCATAGTGTTTGAACTCATACGTCCTCAATTCTTCCATTGGTCCATTTGTATGTCATTCATTCATAGTGTTTCAACTCATACGCCCTCCATTCTTTCATTGGTCCATTTGTACGTCATTCATTCATAGTGTTTGAACTCATGCGTCCTACATTCTTTCATTGGTCCATTTGTTCGTCATTCATTCATAGTATTTGAACTCACTCGTCATCCATTCTTCCATTGGTCCATATGCATGTCATTCATTCATAGTGTTTAAACTCATGCGTCCTCCATTCTTCCATTGGTCCATTTGTACGTCATTCATTCATAGTGTTTGAACTCATGTGTCCTGCATTCTTAAATTGGTCCATTTGTACGTCATCCATTCATAGTGTTTGAACTCATGCGTCCTCCATTCTTTCATTGGTCCATTTGTACGTCATTCATTCATAGTGTTTGAACTCATACGTCCTCCATTCTTCCATTGGTCCATTTGTACGTCATTCATTCATAGTGTTTGAACTCATACGTCCTCCATTCTTCCATTGGTCCATTTGTACGTCATTCATTCATAGTGTTTGAACTCATACGTCCTCCATTCTCAT
>MUZC01002143.1:389303-442813 GCA_002072015.1 Radix auricularia
TATATATATATATATATATTTTCCGGCATAAATTATTACTTGTTATGCGATTTTCCGAAAATGAGGACACTTGGAATGTAATTATGTGTACAGGGACAGCTGCACTTTACAATATACATTCCACTCATTCCAAAATAACATTAGCATCTCTTGCTTAAAAGCGTGTCAGACGCCATAATCTAGATAGTGTGACACTTGTTTATTATTATGTAGAAATTCAAGAGTACATGATCTAGGGCAGTGATCGCGAACCTATTCCACGCGAGCCACAGTCGGCACGCAGAGTCTCATCAGCCGGCACGCAACTAAAATATGAGTTCCTTAACCAAACCACATTGCTGACACTTTGTGTTGGCCCTATGCTATATAAAAGTAGGTTCTAATTGAATTTCGGACACGCGGCCATAAAGAAGGTTCGCCATCCCTGATATAGGGTATTTAAAATACCACAACTGACTAAGTACAACATAAAATGTGCAACTTTCAAAGGCTCTAGATTCTAAGTCTGTCTCATCATACCACGACTCATTCGCTTTGTTAATTTTTTTTAAAACTTTCCACGCCATCAAAACCTTTTGACTTCTCCATCCTAAAATCCTCTAACTATCCATTCCAACTAAAATCCCCTAACTATCCATTCCAACTAAAATTCCCTAACTATCCATTCCAAATAAAATCCTCTTCAACTATCCCATTCCAACTAAAATCCTCTAACTATCCATTCCAAATAAAATCCTCTTCAACTATCCCATTCCAACTAAAATCCTCTTCAACTATCCCATTCCAACTAAAATCCTCTTCAACTATCCCATTCCAACTAAAATCCTCTAACTATTGGATTCCAACTAAAATTATGGTCTTTAAGTACTTTAACTATAGCATTCCAACTAAGATCCTCGTCTTCAACTATCCCCTTTCAACCAAAGAAGTAAGCACTAAGGCTGTCGACAATTTCTTTTTTTTTGCCACACAGATATCTTTGTACAATTTTCTCTATAAAAAATTTCTCCTCCTCAGAGCCGCCATGTTGTGTTTTTATCTAATCTTCAGCCAACAGGAGGCATCCAACCCCCCCCCCCCCAAAGCATGGCGTTGGCAGGGATGGCCTCCCAGCCCCCACATCCTTGATATGACCAGGTCGACGGTAGGCTTAGTTCGCCTTCCTTATTTCATGAGAACGTTGAGATGCCGGGGTTAGTTCTGGCATTTAACAAACTCGCTAGTTTGGAGAGTACTTAACTTTCAGGAATGGGGGAGGGGGTGGGCCTTTTAAGTTCTTGAGTTGAAATAAAGTTGGGGGAGAGAGGGAGAGGGGGGTTGTAACTACAGTAACACGCTGATTACCGTGGTGTTACAGATAAAAAAAGGGGGGGGGGCAGTGATTTAGAAGATGGTTAAAAATGGGACGGGGTTAGAACCAGGACCAAGTCACTGGCTTTTGAAGTGCTTGACTTGCAGAGAGACCCATTAAAAATGGGGATCTTTGGTGCCACCTGAGAAATAGACTCATAATAGTGGCTGGGAGAAGGACATTTCTGTGATGATATGCTGACATTGGATCGACTTCTCGTAACAGCAATCTATGTTAGGAGTTGCTTTGTGTGTGTGTGTGTGTGTGTGTGTGAGGGTAAATATGACGAGAACCAGATGGGGCGTTTCATTGCTTGGATAGCTGTATATTGTATAACTTCTAGAAAGCCATCATCTCTTTCCTATAGTGTAGTGGACCACAAGTCACAGAAGAATGAATTAGTTCTATTTTGATGAGGGAAATTCAACTCAACGGTCTTTGGTAACCATTTCTTGGCGTCTCAGTGTCTCCGTCTTTGGTAACCATTTCTTGGTCTCTCAGTCTTTGGTAACCATTTCTTGGTGTCTCAGTGTCTCCGTCTTTGGTAACCATTTCTTGGTCTCTCAGTCTTTGGTAACCATTTCTTGGTCTCTCAGTCTTTGGTAATAATTTCTTGGTGTCTCGGTCTTTGGTAACCATTTCTTGGTCTCTCCGTCTTTGGTAACCATTTCTAGGTGTCTCAGTGTCTCGGTCTTTGGTAACCATTTCTTGGTGTCTCAGTCTTTGGTAACCATTCCTTGGTGTCTCAGTCTTTGGTAATAATTTCTTGGTGTCTCAGTGCCTCGGTCTCTGGTAACCATTTCTTGGTGTCTCAGTCTTTGGTAACCATTCCTTGGTGTCTCAGTCTTTGGTAACCATTTCTTGGTGCCTCAGTCTCTGGTAACCATTTTTTGGTGTCTCAGTGTCTTGGTCTTTGGAAACCACTTCTTGGTGTCTCAGTCTCTGGTAACCATTTCTTGGTGTCTCAGTCTTTGGTAACCATTTCTTGGTGCCTCAGTCTCTGGTAACCATTTTTTGGTGTCTCAGTGTCTTGGTCTTTGGAAACCATTTCTTGGTGTCTCAGTCCTTGGTAACCATTTCTTGGTGTCTCAGTCTCTGGTAACCATTTTTTGGTGTCTCAGTGTCTTGGTCTTTGGAAACCATTTCTTGGTGTCTCAGTCTTTGGTAACCATTTCTTGGTGTCTCAGTCTTTGGTAACCATTTCTTGGTGTCTCAGTCTTTGGTAACCATTCCTTGGTGTCTCAGTCTTTGGTAACCATTTCTTGGTGTCTCAGTCTTTGGTAACCTTTTCTTGGTGTCTCAGTGTCTCGGTCTCTGGTAACCATTTTTTGGTGTCTCAGTGTCTTGGTCTTTGGAAACCATTTCTTGATGTCTCAGTGTCTCGGTCTTTGGTAACCATTTCTAGGTGTCTCAGAGTCTCGCCTTTCATAACATCCACGCCTAACCATTAATCAACAGGGCACCGAAAGACAGTCAAACGCACCACACAAAATCAACAATCCAACCAAAATGACTCACATCTGATGTATTATACACAGTGTATTTTAATACAACCATACATTTATATATGTACATGTTCCATATACATGGCATAATGATCAGCAATTTAAAAAACAAAACACCGAACAACAACAACAAAAAAACACACGACCTTGACCTGGTTCATTGAACAAGTAAATGGGGTTAGTAAGAGGACCAACATTAGTACATATCACAGTAGAGTGTTGTCTTGTTTTTTTGTTTTTTTCATTCCATTTTCCTCCCCCCTCACTCTACAGCCCCCTCCCTGGCCAAAATAAAATAAAAAAACAACATATCATACGACATTGCAGTGGCTAAATGGTTACATTAACGTATCATACAAAGTGTACAGCAACAAAATAAATAAAAATATCTTAATGACTTTTTTCTTTTTTTCTAACATGAATGAGAGAACATACCCCCCCCCCAAACTTTCCTTTTAAATGATGCTAACTCCAGTCAAGTTATATTAGATTTTGTCAATAATTCCCCAGCATTCAGGAATCAAAGAATAATTTCATCGTCTACAACTATCTTAAAATGAAATACTTCCATTATCATTATTAAGAGGGTTGAGACATGTTATCTTATCTCATGGCTAAACAGAATGTTTTCAGTTTTTCTTTTTAAAAAAATTGTTAGCGTTTATAGAAAATAAGTTTTATCCGCAGTTTCTTAAGTTTAGATTATTTCAGGGAAAAAAAAGAGCACAAACTTATTTGGTCAAAGCGATTTTTTATCAACAATATGCAATTTAATTTGAATTTGTGTGAAAATAGTTTTCCTTTCATTGGAGCTTTGATGTTTGTTCTCAAACCAACCTATTTAAATACAATGTGAATTTATTAACTAAAAATACAAATTACAATAAATGATCCCATTTAATTAATGTACACAATACTGTTTGTAGTAGATTTTGAAAAAAAATAAGGTAAAACAAATGCATTTCCCAAACAAGATAAGAAAACAAAATGTTGTTCAGCAATAAGCTTAACTTACCATACAAAACAACATTAAAATAACAGGTCTAGGATAAATCAGTGTTTTCAATCAACTAAGTGGACAAGCTAAAAGCTTAAACCACGATGTAAGTAATGTAACTAATGAAAGCCGTTTCAAAAATATGTCATTCTTTTAATTATAATTATATATATATATATAAGTCTAATAAATTTCATCTTATAGTGTTTGGCTGAACTTTATAAAAGGAATTTGACATAGTTTTAAACATTCTTTTATTACAAATTACAAAGAAATATAGTTTTCTTCTTTTTACTTTCGGTCTCTATTATATGCATCTGAATGGAAGAAATTAGGTCCAGAGGTAAGTGGTGAGAGCAGGTTAACAATGAAACATAAACATAAAACACATCAACAGTAGTAATATAGTAGGAGTAGTAGCATAAGAAAAACCACCATAGGTCACTGTGCTATAAGATGGCCGTAGTTGGAACACATGACCCAGGCTATACACAACTCTTGAGCTTATGATAAGTACATCACAACATTAGGAACTTTAGTTTCCATGATCAGTTCAAGTATGTACACTCAAGTCAATAGAAATTTTATCATCGAACTCTACACTGACATGAAACATAACATTGGCAAAGTGACCTTTTCTCACTTACAACCTTTGCAGCTCAAAGATTTTTACCTTATTATTCTTACTTTTCATGAAACCACTTTATTTAAAGTTACTTTTTTCCTTCAAATTATTCTCTGATGCGAAGTTGAATTCTTATAGTATAGAGTTTTAAAAAGAAAATGTATTTATTCCTTTTTATTGCTTTCAGACCAATATTTGAAATATTTCTTTTTTTTAATTTTTTTTTTAGATCAAACACATTATCAAGTCTGTTAATACTTTCCTTCAAAATGAAAAGTAAGTGATGATACAATAAAATTCAATAAATGAAGGCAAAAACTTTTTATTTAAAAAAACTGACCTAACTTTACTTGGCTCTCCTTAAATGGATTTTGCCTGAATGTAAGACTTTGTCAGCTTGTCTGGAGTTTGATAACACAGCAGCATTTGAACAGCCAGCCACCCAATGACCAGTGTCAGATAAAATGTAATAGTTTGCTAACACAGCACTGACCTAGAATGAGACAGCACCACTGTGTAAAATATTTTGATGCCATGTAGTCTAGGGAGTTAAATTACTTGAGAAGCTGAAGGCAGGTGAAGCACAGGATCCACAACCAGGTCTGAATTAAAAAAAAAAACCACCTTCTTTCAATACATCGTGGTCTTTCACACCAGTGGCGTCGCTAGGGGGGTGCGGTGGGGGCGGGCCGCCCCGGGTGACACCTTTGGGGGGGGGGGGGGGNGGGGGGGGACACCAAAATGTAAAATTCTGTATTTTTCCGTTATTTGGCACTGGAAAAACTCTGAGGAGTTCTATGTGTTAAGTCGTGAGGGGTGACACCATGAGCTACCGCCCCGGGTGACACCAACTCGAGAGACGCCACTGTTTCACACTTTTACTTCTCTTCTTAAAAGACAACATTTGATAATTTCTTTAACAAGAGCTGAAATGAAGAGAGGCTATCTATACGAAGAAAAAAACTGGCTGTTAAATTTATTGATATGAAGAATTTGAAGAGCAGAATCAAAACTGTTTCTCTTAAGACAAGGATGTGGAATCCTGAGTGTCACTTCTAACCTACAAACATGCCTCTCTGCTGTTAGGATCACAATGGATAGACACAATGAGTTGAAGAAAGAGAATACTATATACAAACTGGTACAGAGAAAAATACCCATTCTGGCAAAGTATTTTACATGATTCTTATCTCAAAATGTCACAAGTATAATTAAATAAATAATAAATAGTTCTGTTACATTAGTTCACATAAAAACAGTGGGGGGAGAGGGATAGAGATGAAATTCCTATACCTAAGGCAAAAAAAAAACAAAAAAGCTATTAATACTTAAACATAATGTAATGCAATCATATTGAGTCATTTTCTATTTCAACATGTTTCATATTTTGGTGCAATAAGTTTCAACGAAATGTATAAAAAAATAAAAAAAGAAGAAGAAAAAAAATTAAAGAATATTATAAAAATCCCTGCAGCATAAAATTGAATAAATAAAAAAAATATTACAAAATCATTAATGCTGGCACTTAAAAGCAAATATTCTCCAAACAACAAAAAGTTAGAAGTTTAATAGCAAAAGTAAACAAATGGGGTCTCTCAAACTGTTAGTTTATGATTTAAAACATCTTGGATATAAATAAATCCTCTTTGTGATGTGGGGGCATGATGATTGAACAATTAAGGAGCAGCAAAGTGTATTTCCTATGTGAATGGTTAAATCGGTATAAAAGTCCAAAGTGGATCTAACAATTTGGATATAGGGCTAGAGTTAAAATAGTGTTTGATCCCAGATTATTGAAGTCATTTCAGATGCTTTCTTCTTGTCCAATGTATCTCCATTTGTTTTTCTAAATTTGTTAAGATGACATCAAACCTCTAGCAATAAGAGTCTCAAAATGATGGTGGAAAATTAAAAGCTCAAATCTATTAAACTGGACAAGGTAGGAAATAAAAGGTAGAGGAAGTTAGCTTTGGCGGCGAAAGGAGGAGGTAGGGGGGCGAAATGCCAATGTGAATAATCATTTAAGGTAGGTTTACATTATAAGTTAACAATGATCTGAGAATCAATTCTACGAATGCCATTTTTACAATAAAAGTTAACATTCAACACTGACCATCGCTGGCTTCAACTTGAAAAAACAATTTGATAGACACCTGCCCTAATAAAAGACAGGATCAGTCAAATTACAAGCCAGCTCATGATTAAAACTTACTGATCTGAAAGTAAGCAATAGAGGAGAAAAGACTTCATGTTGTCTAGGCCTACAGTTGATAACATGACCTGTTGGATACACCTGGTTAAAAAAACACAACAGATGATGTTTCTAAAACAGCTCAGCTCTGTTAGTTATTAACTATTCACTTCCACGATGGTATAACCCTACGTCTTATTGCAGTGTTTTTTCTAACATTTTATTATTTAATATCTATTTTGATACAAGATCTTTTAATCATGCTGGCAGCAATGTTCCCTTTGAGCTGCGCGGTGGCGCAGACATTTAACTGATGCAGCGCAGCAGTTTTGAATTATTGCGCAGCAAATATTGTAAAATATTGCATAAAAAAAAAGAGATCTGTGCAAAATTGCATGCAATTTTTTTTTAATTTGCACGCGGACCTATGAATTTTAGAGGGAACATTGGCTGGCAGCAGTTTTCTTCAAAGATAAAACCAAATAGAATTTTAACTTAACTTCATCAATTTTTAATTCTGGTCTGCTTAGATTTGGGGATCTGGCATAGTCATATTGAAAACGGAGCAGCGCTAAGGGACTGTGTTAAATAAAATATTTGAGATAGAGAAATTCTATTTCATATTAAATTAAACCCCCTTTTTAAAATAACAATTTTATGATGTACCAACTTTAAAAAATGTGCTTTTTTAAGCAGTTACTTGGAAAATGGTGTAACCTAATGAAATGGTCTTAATCTCAAAAGTTAATCTGTAAACGTGACATGAGAATTACAAGACGCAGAACTAACGTGAGGTAATCTCACACTCATCTAACCATCTTCAAAGGCATTCATGTTGCTCTGACCAATAGCTTTAGGGGAAGGATCTGAGCGCTATGTCAATAGCTGGCCTATCAAACCTATCATCAGGGCAATACAATTTCAGCATGATATGCCTCATTGAAACCAACAAAGATGTTATCATGTTATGGTCTAAAACAAATGCATTCAAAACTTATTTAAAGTTGATGCATGTTTTGGAGACAATTTTATACCGTATCCGAAAAATAAAAACCCTTTGTTGATTTAGAAGTGTTCGTAAATTGGGGGGCTCTAGTGTGTCCAATATGCACCAAAATGAAATAGCATTCTTTTTCTGTCAGAGTGGTAGAGAACTGAATGAAAACTACTACAAGTGGTAATAATAATTTACACCGAAATCTTTCTAAAATTCAAGAGCAATATATACAGATGAACAGATTTTCCAGTTTAAGACAAGTTGCAACAAGCCTTCTTCATTGAAAAAAAAAAAGGTGTAAAAGATCACATGACTCTCTATATTTAAAAGTTACATGAATTAACAATATTATATATATCTATATATATATATGTATATATGTGTGTATGAATATTTATCAATGTTCTATTGTAAATGATAGCGATTGATTGAAGAGATAAAAGGTAGAGTAAGAAATAGGTAGCAATTTGATTCTAAAACATTTCTACTGGTGACCTTAGCCAATAATATATTAGGCATGCTTTCAATGCATATTTAATTTTCTTGTATACTGTTCTTTAAGGAAACAAATGATTAAAGAATCAAGAAAAAGTGATTCTAAAAGTACATGCTTGGACAAAACAAGTCAAAAGAATGAATTCATTTACTTAAATTGTTGACTTCCAGTGAACAAAATTGGGTGGTGAGACCGCAATCAGGCTTATACATTAGTAAATAGAAAACAGGTAAACAGGGTATGAGTTAGCCTGACAGGGCGTAACAAAATGCTAACTCATACCCTGTTTACCCGTTTTCCCATATACTGACTTCCAGTGACTCGGTGAAGCAGTGTTGATTTTGTTGTTCTATTTAAAAAAAATTGCGTCATTGCTTCACCTGTTAATACCAACTAAGATCTTGCTCACTATGCAATCTTGTCGCCCAGGCCCTTTTTTGATCTATCTCAGCTAGAGTGAAACAATTTTATTTTCAAGATATTCAGAGATTCTTTAATCTTGAAGTCAAGAACTGTGTTAGTTTAAGAGGAGAGAGCGAAAAAACAACAACTAGAAACTATAACTTTAATATATACTTCAAAAATATTTAGAAGTGATAATCTTCTCTGACCGTCACACCTTGGTAATTCCATCTGTTATTCCAAATGCACCTATCCTTGAATGACTTGACATGTCCTCTCAATATGAGCAAAGTTCTCAAACACAATATTTCACTTATCTACAACACAACACAGCTCCAGCCATGCACAGACAAACACCATCCACATCTGACTAGTTAGGGGGTGGGGCCTCAACAGTAAATAGATTCCTCCTACAAGATAAACTGGTCTCCAATTTGAATGCTTAGTTATCATTTTGTTTTCTCTTTGCACGATATCACAACAACAATAAAAAAATTTTTTTAACTACTTAAATGGAAAAAAAATAAATAAATAAAAAGGGGTACAGGTCTGCCCTTTGACAGTGAGGGAGAAAGATCTAAATTTTTGTGTAGAGCAGAATACTACAGTCCTATAATTAACGTAGGAGGCAGAAATTTGTGAAATGTTTATGTTGTATCAATAGACTTAAAATAATAATATTAATAATAATAATAATGACCCCGAGATTCTCATAGAATCAGAAACGAAGAACTGATCAAATATCACTTTAAGCACTGGATGAGTCGGACTCTATCAAAAGTCGCCGCGTCTGTGAATGTTTGGAGTTTCCCCCAACACCACCAACACCGCTTCCTCCTCCTACTCCTCCTCCCCCTACTACACCTCCAACTGAAAGCACTGAAGTCTTGTCATGTTTCACATTGCACTGGCACCCCTTACGTCGGCAGTGACTGTAACAGGAGGTGCTGGCGGCCAGGCAGGCTTTGGCCGGCCAGTAGGTCCATAGACAGGGTAGACAGAGTGCCAACATTCCCATCACAGTCCAACGTTGGCAGCAGTGAGGGGTGGAGCAGCATCCACAAGGGTTCTCATAGCACTCGTTGTCCTCCTCAGCTCCACAGTGATAGAAAACACACTTGACACAGCAGAAGCAAGTACACACATCCAGCACGTTGTCTGGACTCACCTCGCACATGTTGCGACAGCACCAGTGCGATGGCAAGGAGCGCGGCTCCGTGCAGGCAGCGCACCTGCACTTTCTGCACTGCTCGCACAGTATACCATCTCCATGGTTAGCCCCCACGCTGCCGACCGCAGAGCCCCCGTTGATGACTTGGACCCCATCTCCGCCTCTGCCCCCATCCAAGACATTATTCACCAGCTCCTTTTTCAGAGGCGGAGATTTGGTGATGGGTTGCTGGGAAACAACCGGGGATTGTGAGGGCGTCAGGGTCAATGCTCCGCGCGTGGACTGAGTGACTCTGTGTGCAAATCCTGGTGAGCCACCCCCTCCACCAGCTAGAGTCGCCAGTTGGGGTTTGAGGGGCAATGGCGGTTGAGCACGGGGGCTTTCCACATATTCATTAGTGGTCCGGGGGCCAGATCGAACCTGGCCCAATGTGATCACAGAGGGGGCTGGCCTACTAAATGCGTCAGGCGAAGAAATAGTTCTAAGGGACGTTCTCATTCCACTAATAATCTACTCCGGTGAAACATGATCGTGGGCTGAAAAGATTTTAAAAATGAGAAAAATTAATAAGAGTTTATAAATTTATAAACAAGAAATCTTTACAGACAGTAGCTTATATAAAATACTAAAAGCTGCTTTTCCAGATTTATGTTTATTCAAACTAATGCATATTATTGAGTAATGCAACAGGGAAGTATTGTCATGTTTACTGTATTCATTAATATAACTGTTAGAATTTTTGTTCTTGGTATTAGATGAGTTTAGGTAAATAACAAATCTCTGGACCTAATAAACTAGTTGGGATACTATTTACCTCTTCAGCAATCTTTAACTCTTATACTTATAGTGCATATTCTCAAATTTCCAATGCCACTAGAATGGAACCTTACAAAAATAACTTGTCTAGTTGAAATAGCTTAGGATTAGGAACAAAACAGTAAATTTTTTTTTTTTTGGGTTTGTTTTTTACTTTATCAGCTTCGGTGCAATATTAATTTATTGAAAGTTACAAAGTGCATACTTATGTTGAAGAAACTTAAGCTTGGAGGGGAATAAAAATAAAGAAGCTAGTAAAAAAAAAAATGTGGTTCTTGATTCAACACATATCAAAGTAATTAAACGGAAAGGCTTGGGGGGGGGGGATAGGGATGGTAGAGGTGTCAGGAAGGCCCAGATGGAGAAAAAAAAAGAGGTTTAAACATGGTAAAGAGAGCTGAATGCCATCTGTGCCTGTAACCCAATACCTCCATGCCCCCTCCACCACCTCACCAACTTATCAAAGATGCCAGCAGCAACATGTGTTCACCACCTATGACTAAGGCCATGCCTCACAGAGTTTGGCTGGAGGGAATGAACCTTGATTATGTGTTCAACATACATGTAGTATTGGGTTGTGGATTCATACCAATAAATGGGAGAGGTCAAGTAAATAGGTCATTGCAGAGAAGTAAATGATTATACAATTGTATATCCATTTCTTTCTGTTTTGTGATTTAAGTTAATGGTTTCATTTATCCTTACTAAATCAGTCCAGCATTTAGAGGTATTTATTGGTACTCTCTTTGAAGTGATTTTAATTGCCATTGAAATCTTGCACAATTAATTAGACTAATTATAGCTCAGACAAACATCACATGATGTGCTATTTCAAAAACTTTAAGCAGTGAACTTTTTCTTGGACTTTGAGCTTCTTTAAAAAATATGTTAGGTAAATGTCTCTATAAATTGCTTTATCTTTTTTTCAGTTTCTCTATTTTAGTTGCTTTTAATTGCTTAAGTAATAATGGCTTTTAAAAATTTATTTGTTGTGAGTTTGAAAATGGCTTCTTCTTGATCTTCTTAGCACTGTTGTAACCCACTCACTACCTACGTTTTTAAGTTAAAAAATTAACTGGTACAATCATTTTAACAGCTCATTAATACTAATGCAGGTGTATGGCTTATTATTTTTCAGAGCAGGCTATAAAAAATGTACTAAAGATAACAGAGCAGGTATATACTTACTTTGCTGCTTGCAACCATTAACACACTAGAAATTGATAGTTATCTTTAGAAAAAAATCTGCAACCAATCTGAAAAGAAACAATTATTTAAAAATAAATAAATATATATATTTATCTGTTCAAAGAAATTTTTATTTTAAATTCTTTTTTTTTTTTCAAAGACTAAAATGAAAATGCTATGAAGATTTAATGCCATCTTACAAAAAACACCTTTTGACTTATTTTAATAAATGAACCCCAAAAAATTGAAAAGACTTCATTTCCATGAATAGCCCCATGAAAGTTCTTTTTAAAAAATATAATAATAACAGAGTTGGAGTACGATCATGGTATGGAAAACTAGTGCATAACTACCATTATGTAGTGAAAAAAAAATGCAGTTTTAAAAAGTATTTTTTTGAAAATCACTTTTGAGAATTTCAAATCATTGAGTTGCTTAATTTAATAACAAAGATTATAACCCAAGTCATGTTGGCTCTGTGCCAGTGCTCATCCTCATAGGCACTGGTTAGAACCTAAATATTATTTAGAACCTTTAACCCCTTTAAGATGGACCATCTATTGCATCTAGTAGAGATGTTCAATTTAAGATGACCACCTCCTTCAACAAGATGTATATATTTTAATCATTTGAATAGAGCACACCGCCCAAAACTATTATAATTGAGTTAAACAGACTTAAAACCATTTTGGGACAAAAAGTCATTTAATAAAAACATTTTGATATTGTAGGTTGTAGTTAAATGTATAATAAAAAATATATAGGCCAAAAGTATATGATCCAAAATTGTACAAAATAATATAGCTGTGGGGCACTAAAGAATCAGTCAGTCTTGAGGGATGTGGGGGTGGTCATCCGTGGCTCGAGTGAACTCCAGCAAACATGTGAATGTCAACAACAGACTACCTTACATTTATATAGATATAAACTAAAAGTGCATTAATTTTATTACAGTACAGTCTATTGATCTGAAATTTTGATACAATGCATTGTTAGGTGACAAGTCTATGCCCAAATTTTCAGCTCGATAGCTTGACAGAAAGTTGGTCATTTTTTACTTTTGTTGTTTTACGGGCGGCGGGACGAATGAGGAGACGACGGTGAAGATAATATAACGGATTTATAAATGGACGTGAAGCTGGAGTACTAAACTTTAACCCAAACATTTTTTTACTCTTGACAGCATTCTTTGTAAGGTTATTTATAGTTTTATTCTTAAGGCAAAGTTTCTATGATATAAACATAGAAGTTAAGATGACCATTGTAGTAAGAAGAGAGAAGATCAGACCAATAGCAGTTTAGCAGCTTCTATGAGAAATCATGAGAATCAAAACGACTCATCCCCATGAGAATGGACGGCGGAGCCAATCAATTCTATTTTACGTTCAGTAGAAATATGATTAAATTATCCAGGAATACATTTTGAAATGAAAAGAACTGACTTAATTTCACATCAAATAGACATAATCACATTTTTTTTTTGTTCAAAAGAAATACAATTGAAGTTTGTCATAACTGTTGCTGAATATTTCTACAAAAAAAATTGTGTATGAGGTGATAAAGAACTGTTTTTAAAAGTAATTGTTGGTTCAAACTTTCAAATAAGGTTAAGAAAAAATGTGTGAGAGAGAATTTGCTATCTGATTTTGTAGCAAAACAATAAGAAATTAGGTATTATTTGTGAAATTAATATCAGATTAAGCATGATGAGGGTGGGGAAAGAAACATAGTGGGAGAGAGGGGAAAGAAACATAGTGGGAGAGAGGGGAACGAAACAGTGGGAGAGAGGGGAAAAGATAGAGAGGCTTTTATTAGTGAAAAGAGTGGAGTTAGAATTAAAGATGTTCTAATTAAAATCAATCCCAGGGTAGACTCAAGGTATGCCAGTTAAGAAGAAGAGAAATGAAATAAGCAGAAAATGAATGAAGTAGTAAAGAAAGTGAGAGAGTGGGGAATAAGGGACGCAAATAGGGAAAATAAAAGAAAGAGAGAGATTTTCTTATGATATAGGGGATTAAAAAAAAGAGCTGTGTCAGCCTAAGCGTTTAAAGAAATAATTTAACTAAGAATATGATTTTTTATTGTTTCAAAGAAGGAGAAGAGAAAAAGTGGGGATGTTCTTAATCTAAATACTTAGACTTAGGTATAAATAAGGCTTGTAATATATAAATAACATTTAACATTGTATTAGTACTTTTAGCTGAATAAATGCATACTTTTAAAATATATATTAAATTTGAATTGAAAGTATGCCCATTCATTTATTAATTCATACATAAGATTAAGCGGTCTTGGCCTTGACTTGGCAATTATAATTAAATTAGTATTTTTTCAGTCATTTGTTTTTGTGATAATCAGTCAGAATGTCATCATGTTATGCATCTTTGTGTTCACAATTGAATTACGAAGTGTCTGCTGCTACGACAAAGTAACACTAGCAACATCCTGTTGAGTTATCTGCTGCTACGACTGGTAGTAAAATGTGTGCTGTATTTTTTTATTATGCTAATACCAATAGACTAATACTTAAATACAAAACAATTGTAACCAGAATTATAATCTAACTTCATGATTACTATGTAAGCTGATTAATTAATTTTAATGGTAAAAACCTGATTAATGAATTTTAAAGTTTAAAGGTAAAAAAAAACTTGATTGGTGTACATTTAATGACAATTTACTTTAATTGAGTTTTGACATGATCTTCGCTAGAGCAAGTGATATTTGCATGAGCTTAACTATAAAACTACTAGTAGAATCAAATCCCACTCCTTACCAAATTTTTTTAATGAAGTATTTTTTAAAATTTAAAACCAAAATAATTGCACTGGTGATTGTAATTTTGGCTAAATCTGACTTGCTGTTCCCAAAAGGCTTATATAGCAAATAACTCTGTGTTCTTTTCCTTTCTTTGTAAACTTTGAACTTTGTTATTTATTATTAGGCATTTAGTTCATTTAGGTTTAGTTTTAGTGTAGTCAGTGCTAAACTGCTAAACACTTAAAATTTAAACACATATTAATATTCATATATTATATATAATATATAGTACATGACATAGTCATATTTAGTAATTATTAATATTAACAGTCTAAAGATTAAGTTAACAATAAAGTCAATAGTCAATATTAATTAACAGTTTCAGCACTGACTAACTGACTATTACTATTAGTATTAGTATTAGTATATAATATATAATTATAATTTATTACAATTCAATTCAATAATAGAATAATCATTTGCGATTAACTAGTTATTAACAATAAGTATGATGTAACCCACCTTTTACTTTTAATCATATTATACAATGCAAAGTTAAAACAGACGAAACGAAATATTTATTTAATGTAACAGGGCCAGTTGAAAAAAAAAAGAAAAAGATTTTAGCTACGTGAGGGTTTGTGTTTATCTGTAACCCATTTCGTTTGCAGTAAGAATGACCTCCCTTCACACTTCCGGCCCAGGACGACGGATCTATTCTTGGCGCGGGGGTGGAAACGTCCCAGTTTTTCATTAAAAGTAGGACCGTTTTCAAATCCTCATTGAAAACATATGGAAATGATCATGGGCCCGCTATTTATGAAAGGTTTAAAAAAAAAAGAAATTGAATAAATTGTGTTTGAGGAATTAATCATTGTTACACACTATGAATATAGTGCTTCCAAAAAAAAAAAACAATAGTATGCGAATGTGTCAGATAACAGAAATAAGTTAACACCAAATATGTCGACCGTGACGTCACGGTCATTACCGTGGCCATCTTTGTTGTAATGGCACGTTCTTTAAAAAGCTAAAATTAAAATTCTATAGCTATAGCTAACCTAAACCCTAAGACCTTCAATTTTCCGAAAATTCTAAAGCTATACCTAACCCAAACCCTAAAACCTTCCATTTTTGAAAATCCTTTTAGCATTTATAGAACTCTTTTTTCCAGCAACTGGTAGCGTCGTGATGTCACGGTCGACATACTTCGCTTCAGCCCAGAAATCATTCAGAGCTAAGTAACTAAAGGCTCACGGTATGCTGTACTGTATGAGTATGAGATACTCAGCTGCCACTCAATTTCCAGCCAAAGGTTAGAGCTACCTAGCTCCTCAACAATGTAATATTAATAGCAACACTTGGCAAAATCACAACAACCGCACACACACAAATAATACTCTTTACGTTGGACATGGAAAGGTTGAATCAGACATGCCAGAACCCCCCCCCCCGACCCCCCGACTCACACATAAATTTAAACCTTGCCATCTTTACTATAGGGACGAAGCGGGTACAACGCGTTTACAAATAACGGAAATATGTCGAGCGCTTCGAAATTGCTTCTTTGAATATCCAACAACTTATGGATGTATGGGGAAGGATGCAATTGACAATGTCACCATTAAGGTGATACTACAAGGTGTTATGAAATCATGGCGAAAGGATGTTTGATATAAGATGATATCAAGGTAAAGATATGTGATTTGAAGTCATTGTGAAAGGACGTGAGATGAAATCAAGGTAAAGATATGTGATATGAAGTCATGGTGAAAGGATGTGAGATGAAATCGAAGTTAATGTATGTGATATGAAGTCATTGTGAAAGGATGTGAGATGAAATCGAGGTAAATGTATGTGATTTGAAGTCATGGTGAAATATATGTTATATGAAGTCATGGTGAAAGGTGGGCTATGAATTATGCCAACATGTTGTTATATGAATTGTTATTCACGACGTATCAATTTAGCAGCGATCTAAACAATGATGATAGAGCGGAGGGGTGGCAAACAACGATGCGTTCAATTGAGGTCAATTATTATGTTCTTTCAGAACAGCATAGCATGTATTTCGCAGTGTAGTGGTTATTACACTAGCCTAACACGCGGAAAGTCGTAGGTTCAAGCCCCAGCTAAGACATTACTTTTTTAACTTTAAAAAATGTTTGTGTTTGTGCCCGTTCATTTCCCACATTCTTTTCGAACATTACTTCGCAAAGCAGCTGTAAGCTTTGTTTCTCGACACTGGCTTAATAATTTCGTGCTCTCCGTTGTGGTCAGTGACAGAAAAGTAGTCACACACTCTCCTCAACAATTACTTTCAGAAAATGTCACCCGTCACTAAATCATTAGCGGGGTAATATAACTCCCACATAACTGACTGAACACCTGTCTTCAAAAACATTAGAATTCCCAATATTTAGTTAAATGTAAATAAATTCTTAAAAAGATTAAACTGGTCCGTTTAGTGTGTAGTGTTTTTTTTTTAAAGGCACATCTAATTTATTATTATTATTTTTTTTTTTTTAAATATATATATAATATATGTATGCCGTGGAAAAGAGGCCATGCATTCGGCAGTGTAGCTAGCCCTCAGCGTATAGGAACGGGCACTACTCTAAAGAATTCTTAACTTCTTTGTTACAGATGGTCCTTTTATACAGAAGATTATGGCACCCTATACTACTTATCCATGGTTTGTGCCTAGTCCTGCATTCTTATAAGAGTTTCAAATGTTGATAAAGTGTTGGTTTCTTCAACTCAAACAACCCATTATTAGCCTGTTTACAAATATATATGAGCTCTTCAGAAGCCACGCGTCTATAGTATTGATAAGTTGATAATCCTTACAGCAGTAAAATAGTATGTCCCTTTCCCAATTTCATTTTTCTTTTAAACTTATTAAACTGACGCACTTGACTGAAAGATAGGACAATAGGCTCCAAGAGGCAATAAGGCAATAAACTCATTTTCCAATTAATGTTATTTTTGTAACACCACCAAGCAGTTTAAAACAGCTTAGTTTTTTTGTGTTTTTTTGGGGGGGGGGGGGTAAAAATAACATCTTTGGATCCCTAGTGAATTGTTTATTTAGTGACACGTGTTTATTTCCCGCTTCTTTGAGTGTACACAAATATCGCAGGGAATGCTGGTTAGGAGAACGTTGATTTAACGATTCCAATCTCTCTCTCTCTCTCTGACACACACACACACATTTAAAGACAAGTCAGGTAACAGAGCCCTGCAACCGCAGTAAACAGACAACGAAATACAGCGCGTGTCGCCGTCACACTACGGCGTGTTAAATGGGCGTGTCCATGTGACGACCTACCCATAATTACACAGGAAGTATCAGAGAACTTCTGCACACACCGTTTTGTAGCGCATTGTCATTGTCAATAAGACCCTCTAAAGCAGTGGTTCTTAACCTTTCTGGAAGTACCGAACCCCACCAGTTTCATATGCACATTCACCGAACCCTTCATTATTAGTAGTAATATAGATGCCTTGAGTCGGGTGCTGTCTTGACCTCCCTCCGCCGAACCCCGGCGACTGACTCACCGAACCCCTAGGGTTCGATCGAACCCACGTTAAGAACCACTGCTCTAAAGTGTGGCGAGGGAGAGGTCGGGGGGGGGGGGGGGGGTGGCATGGGTGCACCACCATAGCATGACAGAAATGTCGCCAAAATTTGTTGGAACGAGTAGAAAAGGGGGAGGGGGTGCTAGTTTAAGGACTGATACCTTGTGTCTTGTGTGTCTATATACATATATCATATATTATGGGAGCATGTTTGATTTTTTAAAAAAATTATCAATTATTTGGCTTTAATAGAATGAGGGTTGAATTTGACTTTATGGGTAATTGATAAGGTAATTATTTTTGCTTCAATTTTCTTAAGTCTAAAGCACGTTGGTCCCCATTTTTTAAAATTAATTACGAATTTACGAATATGGCGGTTTTTTTTAAAAAGAATGGCTATGGGTAAAATACAGAAAGCTGTTTGTTCAGTGTAATGAGATGCCAATTATTATTGTTTATTAATAGATACAGCAATAACCCTCTGCTTTAACCTTTACATAACTCAACAATTTAACCAAGAGTTTACTAAACGTTAGGGACCAACCGAAATTGCCCACCCAAATAGTCAAATGCCAAATATCTAAACAAAAACAAAAAAAGAATTTTTAAAAAAATTGGAATTCGATAAATATCATTATCAAGATTAGTATACTTACAAATTGTTAAAAATATAACAAATGTAACCAAATTATAGAAATTACCGTAATAATTTGAAATTATAAAGATATAAAACTAATTAACTAATTTCCTACGAATAGTTCGTGTTTAATTCTAGCAATTAGCACCAAGTGTCATACTTAACATTTAAACTGTTTCAATATCGAATAAAATAATAAAATCAAATCAAATTAAAGTAAATAAATTAACTAAAATTAGCGACTAACAGTTTTAAAAAATTAATAAGTAAGATATTAACAAGAGAAACAACATTTAAAAGTAATATATAATGAATGTATTGCTCTAAATTTTTAAAAATTAATAGTTTCTTTTCTGGCCATAATTATAATATCATTGCACTCTGAATAAAGAGCGAAGACAGTTGTAACATAAACAATACAAAATGCAGTCAATAATAATATATTAAACTTAAATAAACCAAATTGAATGCTTAAAAATAAATTTTATTTGTAGAAAATATGATAGCTAACACAAAGCGGTTATGGTTTAGCGAAATAAAGCAACCGCTACTCATTTTCAAAACCGAAATTAATTCGAATTTTCCGATTTTCATTTAACAACCCTACAACTCGGATTCGTACCCGGGTCCGGCAAATATTACATCTCACTATTCGAATTTGGTACCCGGTAGAAAATGTCTACTCGGTTGGTCCCTACTAAACGTACTCTAAAACCGCCCAATGTTTACTCTGCTATTGGTTTTTCCGGTGCCAACCCGAGCTCATGAGAATATTCTATCTCTTAGTATTAATAAAACAAATAATTTAAACAACTAGTTGGTCACGTCGGGGGCAGGCTCTGGTAATAAGCATATATAATTTTTAAAACTAAGTATTATGATTACCAGAAGTATGATTTCTTCATAATTTATAATCGTTATATAAATCCAAACTGTTCGGGAATCGAATCGTCAGGGCCTTGCTACGATATATGCGCCCGGGGACAAACTGTAAAATTTGTAACCCTCCTCCCCCCCAAACTTCCATTTAATTAAACCTTGTTCACTTATAATAATGTGACGTTAAAAGCCTCATTTTGACACACGGGGACATATGCCCCAGTATTCTCTCCTCGTTACGTCTCTGTGAATTTCGCTGTTTCTTTGACTGAACGGGTAAACCAATAGCAAAGTAAAAAAAAAAAAAAAAATTTAAAAAAATATATAAAAAATTACAACACATAATCAAAATATTGAGTTTACAGACTATTAAATAAGGAGCTGTATTTTTCCTTTAAAAAGTGTTCACTTCTTTTCATTATTTAATTTACAAATATAATCTTACTGGTGTCTTGAGTGAACCAGAACAATACTTTCAACGGCGTATAGAGAATATAATGCAACAAAGTCAGATTGAGCAGCATTAACATGTTTTTTTAAGACTAAAAACATTCGTCCTCGTAATCTTAAAATATAACTGTCATAAGTCTCTATCTTCCGGTCAGTAAAAGCAAAGGTTGCAGCGTTACCTTCAAACCACGCAGGCATAATTATTGGTAGCCACATCCAAATGTCAAGTCGATGGGTATAGGGCACTGGAGGCGAACCTTTTTGGGGGACAGTGTGCCCAAAACGTTTTTAAAAAAAATAATTTTATAAAGAAAGTGCCAACACGCCTATGAAACTCCAAAATGGGGAAAAGAGAGAAGGGGTGGCTAAGCTGGTTTGATTAAGTAAGTAATATTTTAGCCACGTGCCGGCTGACGAGACTTCTCGTGCCAACTGTGGCACGCGTGCCATAAGTTCGCAATCACGTGTCTAGGGGAAGAGAATACTCTGGCAATGCACACGAGCCGCTGGTAAACTGTTGGAAGCCACTGACAATCTTCTTTTGTTAAATGATCACGAGTTAACCGTCGTATTCGTTGGGGTAGGGGTGAAGGAGATTTGTCACATGACTGGGTTAATTTTTTTTAAAAAAGCTCTTGAGATTCTGACAGACAACTTCTAATTCTCATATTTCTTGGAGCGGAAATTTTAAGCCGTTGAAGAAAATTTTAAAAAAGAAAGTGGAAAGGGGTGTTACGTCTTTATTTAAACGACTTATCTATTTGACTCAACAGTTGGATTAAACCAGGGGTCTCCTAACTTTTCTGCCGGAGGGCCGCATCAACTTGCAAACAGCAGCTTGGGGGCTGACTACTAACCCCCTCTCCCCCACTAGTAGGTTTTGTGGTAAACTACACGTAAGAAAAGATTTTGTTATTTATTTTTTTTTGGAGATTAAAAGGTTTCCAGGGGCCGGATGAGAGGGCCTCGTGGGCCGCATCTGGCCCGAGGGCCGTAGTTTGGAGACCTCTGGATTAAACCATACTGACTCCCCTATACTAAGCAAACGCCTATTTTAATAAAGATATAAATAAAATCATCACCCAAATATACTTTCTTTAACCACAATTTTTTGCAGCATACAACAAAATGTTAAATATAGTATTATTGATAACTAGATACGACCCGCGGCGAAGCATAAACCACAGACTTGCTCTTAGATAATGTAAAGAAGAAGAAAAAATGGAGGGGAGAGACAGAAATGACGCAAACAGCAGTACGGTAGATATATAGGTAGGTAGATATATAGGTATGTAATGTAGGTAAATAGATAGATAGAAAGATGTATAGATAGAACTGATTTGAACTGGTAGTTTTCTGGTAATAATATCCCAAAAAGGTTTGGAAGTGTAAAAATATTGGCGTAAATCTTAAAGTCTAAGTTTGTTAAGAAGCATCTTTTATAAATTATTTTTTAAAATAAAAAAGTTATATAAAAGTATCTAAGAGTAAGCAAAAGTTGAAAAGTAGCAGTTGGTAGCTGTGGTTCATTGATATATCTGTAACCCTTCCCAGATTGAAGAAAGTGAATAATTTATTTTAAAATATTTTAGGTAAATCCTCAATGTGTTGTCTTTAAAAATAATTAACAAAGAATATTTGTCATCAAAAATGAAATGCGTGTGCGCGCGCACGCTAGAGAGTGCGCAAAGCTTAATGGGGAGGGGGGAGCGGAAAAAAAATCTAGGTTATTCTAGTATCGCTATTGTGAAGGAAAGCAGACAAGGGAAGATAACTGGGCAACATTTGGCCGGAGTTATCTGTGAGTCACTGACATCTGTCTGAAGGTTAACGGTATGTGCTGTGGTGGGGATTGGTCGGTGTGCCGGGAGTGGTTGAGGGTGGTGGGAGGGGGAGGGTAGTAAATTTAAAAGCAGCGATACGCCGCGGACCAGGCCGGCTTTTTTTGTTTTGTCCCTAACTCCATGTTTAGCTGTCCAGCTGGAAAAAATGGCTGAGTGGGTAGGTTAATAGAAGGAAATAATGCGTTAGCGATCGTCACTTGAAAAAAAAAAATTAAATTGAAGAAACTGATACTGAATGGCTTTTGTGAATTTCAAATCAATCTGAGTTTGAAAAGATGTGTTTGTGAGGGGAAGGGGGTATGAACAAACTAAACAGTATAACAGACCCCTTCATTCATAAACCCAATTCGGAGAAATCCCTTCATTTATAGACACAAGTAGGACAAACCCTTTAATTCTTAGAACCATGTAGGCCAGACCCCTTAATTCTTAGACCTATTTAGTACAAACCCTTTAATTCTTAGACGCCTAAGACGCAAGTAGTAAGTAGGACAAACCCTTTCATTCTTAGACTGCACTCACACTCACACGTCAACGGAACGAAAGCCAAGCGTTACAGTTAATGCATCAGTGAGGGCCCACGGACTCATGTCTCGTGGGATATGTTGACAAAGAAGTTTTTTTGTAAAAACATGTATGTGTCACCCTTGTGAATTTTAAGCATCAACTTTCTCCTTTTGGGACTCAATACGCTTATGGGAGAGGGTTAGCAGCAACAGGAGTGTGTGACACTCCAGGAATGTGTGTGACACTCCAGGAAGAGGGTTAGTTAGTAGCAACAGGAGTGTGTGACACTCCAGGAATGTGTGTGCCACTCCAGGAAGAGTGTTGGCAACAACAGGAGTGTGTGACACTCCAGGAAGACGGTTAGTTAGCAACAACAGGAGTGTGTGACACTCCAGGAAGACGGTTAGCAACAACAGGAGAGTGTGACACTCCAGGAAGACGGTTAGTTAGCAACAACAGGAGTGTGTGACAATGTCAAAAACTGGTTACCGTAAGTTGAATCAACCAACACCACCACTAACCTTATCATCCCAATGGTACGTGGTTGTTATTGTGTTAATAGAAGGGCGGGGTGGGGTGGCAAGGGCGCGTGTATTGTTTCATACGTGTGTGTGTGTGTTTGTGCCTGGTAAAAGCGGGTTACCCTGCGTGTCCTTCAGGTCTCGTATCTACGGTCATCGTTGGGTCAGTCGTTCCCACTGAATGCTTTCACTCTCACGGACATTAGATCATGAATAACAACTAAAAATACCCCCTTCCCGTTACTAAGATCAAACATCGGTCAAAAATGTTTTAAAAGCTCAATGCCCTACACATTTAAGTCATATCTTATAACATAAATATTTGACATCCACTGCCGCTACTAAATGCAAAAAATTATATAGAATTTAAACTTAAACATACAACACAAAAAAGAAAATTAATTTGCATGTATTCCTACTACTGTTACTGTGACTGAAAGCAGAGGCTCAATTGAAATGACGCAGTACTACTTTTTAAATCTTCCGTTCCTTATACCCGTTGGGTATTTAGGCAAAAGCACGCCCACATCCCAGAGGCCCAGATCCTTTCAAAAGTATAATTTTTTAAAATACCCAACAAGTATACTAGAGAAGTTGGAAGAAAGAGGGAAAAAAAACGTCGAAAATCTCAGGGAAGGAAAGTGCAGGTGTGCCTCCACCCTTTCCCAAGGTGAGAACCACTGAGATAATCCATTATCTCAGCCGTGGGCGCATACAATCATTACTTCACTAACACCCTCTCCGATAAGCCCAGAAGAGCTGATTAGGTATTTATATTCTTTTTATAATGGCTTGGCAAGAAGTCAAGATAATGCGTTGAAACTTAAACTTAAGCCCTTTAAAAACCCGACAGAAATGGGGAGCGGTTGTTGGTGAGCTACCAGCGGTTGTTGGTGAGCTACCAGCGCTGAACTATCTGAGCTCTTACACCAGACTTGAACGCCTGCACGTACCCCGAGGAGCGCCGCACGAACCCCGAGGTGGGCCGCAGTTAGTCTTCATGACCATAAACTCATACACGAAATGAAGACGCGCAAAAGTATTAAATTGTTCATTGCCTACGGTGTTCCATAATTTTGGCTTTAATTGAAATTTCACGATAACTTCGATAACGCATACTATATATAATATATATATTACTTGCTATTTTACAACCAATGTCCGGCCAAAACCTCTTGGTTTCGTAGTAGTGAGTTAATGGCTCGACACCCCCACCACAAACTGACTAGTTCACTGCCCGACTTTACTGTGGCCTCATAAATGATTCATTAAAGAAACACAGATGCCCGGTGCAGAAAGTTGATTCTTTCATAGCCCCAGCCAGTTGACAGGCGTGGGGGGGGGGGGGCGAGATACTGGGGCAACAGCTTTAAAAAAATTATAATATCGTTCGATTCTTTTATAACTTTTGTGACTTGTCCCAGACGCTCGATAGTCCTCAACACTGCCAAAACCAAAAAACACCTGGCTGTGTCCCTGCATGGCTGTGTGTCTGTGTAGATGTGTCTAAGCAAGGTTGTGTGTGTATGTGTCCCTGTATGACTGCAGTGTGTCTCTGCGTGGCTGTGTGTCTTTGTAGATGTGTCCCATCATGGTTGTGTGTTTGTCCCTGTGCCCTGTATGACTGCAGTTTGTCCCTGTGCCCTGTATGAATATGACTGCAGTGTGTCTCTGCTTGGCTGTGTGTCCCAGTATGGCTGTGTCTTTGTCTGGCTGTGTCCTTACATGGCTGTGTAAGTGTGTCGCTGCATGGATGTGTGTCCTAACATGGCTGTGTAGATATGTCTCAGCATGGTTGTGATTCCTTGTATGGATGTGTGTCCTAACATGGCTGTGTAGATATGTCTCAGCATGGTTGTGTCCTTGTATGGATGTGTGTCCCAACATGGCTGTGTAGATGTGTCTCAGCATGGTTGTGTGTCCTTGTATGGATGTGTGTCCCAACATGGCTGTGTAGATTTGTCTCAGCATGGTTGTGTGTCCTTGTATGGATTTGTGTCCCAACATGGCTGTGTAAATGTGTCCCAGCATGGCTGTTACCCTGTATAACTGCTGTGTGTCTCCGCATGGCTGTTTCCCCCTTTATGGCTGTGTGTTCTTGTGTAGCTTTGTGTTTGTCCCCGCATGGCTGCTATTCTGTATGGCTGTGTGTCCCTGTATGACTGTGTTTTTCTGTGTAGCTGTGTGTGTCCCCGCATAGCTGCTACCCTGTTTGGCTGTGTGTGTCCCTGCATGGCTCTTCAGTACCAAACAGAACTGTTTCTTAAAATCAAGATTCGCTGCCCGAGTTTTCGGTGAAATACATAACGCCATAACACGATGGTTGGTTGCTCAATATAAGAAATCATTTGGTACAGCGGTGGAAATGCAACTTTCACTCATTTTTTTTTCTTGCTTCATGAATGGTACACTATACCGTCGGCGTTAAGGTTGGAGGAGTTGCTGATTGAAACTGCTGAAAACAGTGGATTTAAACGATAGGTACCTAACCTTGTATCCACATAAAACGGATGGCCTAAATTGCTGTTATTTCCTTTCTCTGTGACAAAAAAAAAAAAAAAAATAATAAAGGAACACCTCTGTAAGACTTGCTTTTTAAAAAAATTTGAAAATTTCTCACATATCAACCAGGCGAAGTCGCACGCAGAGCATCCTGTCAGATGTAGTCTAGGTCGTACCTGATCTTAAATGATTTGTTACTATTAGTAATATCATCACACTTGCAGGCGCTCCTTCTTCACGGGAGATTATTGCTTCTTACGCTTTTCCGTGATTTATGCCTAGTCTTGCATTTTTATTAATTAGAGTTTTAAATGTTACAACAAACAATCAGATTTAGAACACACAAACTCTATTCATGAGTTCAACCCTGACCTTGGGCCGGGGACAAGAGTCGGAGGACCCCAGTTTCCACCATGCCCATCCCCCCCCCCCCGAAAAAAAAATTAAATTAAAATGAACACTCACAAAGATATGTAGAATTTAAAGATGTTAAGTTATCGTATACGTTACTTACAGACTAAAACGAGTACCGGTGGTCTTTGGCTAAGCAGCAATTTTAATAGTAATATTATTGTTTAAATATAATTTAATTATTTATTTCACATATTTTTTCTAGAATTGTATGTATATATAGACTAAATAAGGTGAATTATCGCTGTGACGTTACGGCTACGGTCGGGATTGCCATAAATAGATCTAACTAAATATATGTCAATATGTCGTTAATTACAAATATGAATATGTTTAATGTTTAGTTATACTTACACATTAAATGCTAAAAAAAATGCATGCTAGTACTTACAGATATTGATATATTAGTAGGCTAAATACTAAATTGTAAATAAAATTGTCATAGTCATAAAAAGAAGTATAAGTATAGTTATAAAAATAAGTTCACACTTACTTGGCAGGAAATCACATGGAAAATTGAAATCCGAAACTGAATGTTATTACTGAGTTTTTGTACACAAACTTTGCGAAGAGTTTTGAGAGTGAGGTTATCCAATGCACCGGGAAGAAAAAGACGAAGCTGATCTCACACTACTCCCAGTAAGCCAGAAGGAGAGGGTGAGCTATTCCACGACCGCATCGTAACTGTGTTATTGCGCCAGCTACTCACTTCAGGGAGTACAAAGAGGCAGTGCTTTTAACTTTTTTTTTTTAAATTCAGGGTAATCCAAAATGCAACAGCTGCACCACTTATTATTAATTTGAAAATCTGTTTCTCACAATAATTTAATACTTCGACTTCGTACTCCACTTTCGAGGTTGAAATTTTTATGGCACCCTATTACTATTGTGTTTCAACAACAAATTTTTTTTTTTTTTTTTTTTGCGAATTTCAGCACACACTCGTTGTTAGTTAATTATATGTAGCACAGTATTCAGTAATGTCACTTAAATAATGTGTGTATCATACTGTATTGATTTAAGTTACCTTTATCCAAATATTTATCACAACGGAACACCTTTATATAACAATAAAATTAAATGTATCACTTGAATTCATACGGAAAGATGTGTTTTTTCCTTCCCTTCTTTAATTTTTTAGATTTCTAAAAAAAAATTAAAAAATGAAAATGTTTTAAAAAGAAAATAATTTTAAAGTAATATTTTTAAATAGCACGGAACATCTCATTTTATAATCTTACAAAGAAACATCTCCTTTAATAACATCCACTGATTCAGAAAACGAAAACTAGAATCCAAGCAGTGCAGAGCCAGGCCCAGGCACACACACCTCAAGTGAATTAGTTTGGCGGTGCCACAGTTTAAACCATCTGGCACCAGGCCGGGTCTCCTGACGATGAAGGAGAGCTTGAATTCTTGGCTCCAGTTCGCTAGCTTGGCATTCACATTCACCTACTTAAATATGTACAACACGAGCATCTGTTGGGCGGGGAGGAATGGGAGGCCGAGGGGGTTATCGTTTTTTTTAAAAATCTCTATCCATTCATTGAACGCTACAAATTCGATATGTGGCCAAAAATAAAATTGTTTGTTTAAAAACTATGAGATTTATTGAAAGTTAGTGACTTCTTTTTTTTCCCCATTCATTTTTTGCAAATATAGTATTATATAGTATTAGTTAAATAGTTTAATTTGCGTACACACAGTAGGCAGTTGTCCTATTAGCTACGCCAATAGATAGTGTAGATAAATAGAATAATGGTAGAAGAGTTGCATTATTGATGCATTAATTATTACTTGTATTCAATTCTCTTGTCTACGTTAATTACTAAAAAAAACTATATAGTCTCATGCCCATGCCATAGTTATTGTTGGGCTGATGAATTATAAAAAGTTATAGATGTTAGTGTTAGAAACAGTTGATTTTTTCTTAATCATAAATCGGCTGAGAGTATAGTATAGGCAGTATAGGCATAGGCTTAAAAATATGCAACACGCAAATGTACCCCCAATTTTTATACGGCTAATACGGTGTCAACTGTCTAATGAGTACCGAGTACTGTGTAACTGTATTTGTAATTGTATGGCCCCATGGCATGGCTAATCACAAATCTATGGACTATGGATATAATATTACAACTATGATTATGGCTATCTAAAGTAAATATATAAATATTATTTAATATGGCTGTTAATATTGATGCATTAAGTATTATTTGGCCAGCAATATTAAGTCTAAGCCCGAAAATGTAAATTTATTATATTAAAATTATATTATATTATTAATTATATTTGTAGGTTCTGTCCTGTGATTCTACTGCATTTATATCGGGGCACGGGAATTGGCCTAATTGGAAAACCTTTTCTAAGTATAAATGATTAATGTTATAAAAGCTATTAAAAGCCTTAATAGTACTTAATAGTAATTTTTCAATAAAGTAATAAAGCCAATAAAGGCTTAACTTATTTAAAGGACTCTATTAAATCGGGTGAAACACAAAAATTAAATCACGTTCTCGTTAAGCTTAACTTATACCACATAATAAACGAAATCATCGAATGCACTTTTTGATAACAATAATAAGTTAGTCACTTCCTTACAAAAACTATTACCATTTCTTTTAACAGAGCATAATACACACATTTCACCAATCCAAGCAAAAAGCAGAACCTCGTCAACGGTAAAAGCTTATCCCTGCTTTGCACGTCCGCAATCTCTACCCACCGTGAATGGAGTGTTGGATGCGGCTTTAGTCGGTTCGCGTAGGGATATTTTCCAGCATACATTACAGTCGGGAGAGATGAATGAACCGCTCGTTTACTTGTTGGCGTTGAATCGGAGTGTTGTTGTTATTGTTTTTCTTATATTTTATCCTTAAACGAATAGCACTCGACTATTTACATAAAAGATGTGTAAATGTTTATATTAATTCTTATTTATTAGTATCTAAAGCATATAATTTTAAGTAAATGAGCCATTATTCTTTAAATTTTTCTCAGAACTATTTTATCAGCGCAATTACTCCGCACAAAATGCCTACTTAGCATATTTCATATGAATGAGCGTCACGTGATCTGACCGCAAAGTATAGGCGTCGAGTCTCGATTACAACAAAACTTATCGAGTGACCTTCTTAGAAACTTTCCTTCCCCGATGACAGCGGGGTTTCATTGACAAACAGTTGTGTGTAGAGAAAGGAACATACCTTAATGTTATTATTGTTTTTATACAAACTGCAACACATTTCATAGCGTTGAAAAGAATATGTTGACGCCCACTCGCTTACTAAACATTGACTTGGCCTGCATTTTGTATTGGATAATTTTAACATCGTTTATTAAAGCCATAACAAGTAGATCGTCAGTGTTGTGTTAAAATGAATGGGGTTTATTATGGTGGGCTGAGTTTGTACAATATATCTAGTAACATGATTTAGAATCCATCATTATAAATATTACTTTTAAAAATTTCATTTACAAAAAAAAAAAGAATGTATTTTTTAAGAAAGCTCTATAAAATTAATGTTCGTATGGAGGCTATTTAAATTATTTGCCGAGCCGAAGATAAAATGTGTGATTGTTATTATTGTGGCTTGTGGGGGGGGGGGGGACATCAGAGTACAGACAGTACACCTTAGCAAATCGTGTCATATAGAGTATAGGACAATGCCATTGAAATAATTGAAGGTTTTATTGATCAAGTTGAAAAGGGGAAAAGTAATTTAACAAGGTAAAAGAGTAGGCCTACATAATATCAATTTATTTTTTAATAAAGATTTTCAGCTAATTCTTGTAACCTCGCTCTATATATATAGATAGATAGATATAGATATATAAATTGGGAGGGGGCAAGGTTAAAGAAATTAGCTAAGTTTTTTTATATAAATGATAATTATTTTAATTATTTTTATTAAATAAATAAATTACATTCTTATTTGTTGTTTGCGTTCTATATTAATTTTATTTAAAAACAAAAAACAAAAAAACATCAACAAAAAAAAAGTATAGGGTGGTGTGGGTAATAATTCTGACATGTTTGGTTTAAAAACTGATAATTTTACCAAAGTTGTGGGGTGGGAGAGGGTAGAAAGATGCCCCTTGCAGTGGCACTGCTGGGCCCAAAGTTCAAGGGCACCACACAAACGGAAAGAACATGGTAGAAGAGGCGGGATGGGGTTTAACCCATAAAACAGGAAACGTCCTTTTTACTTAATGTGGTTAGCAGACGGCAGTGATAATCAGGTGTGCCACAGAACTTACAGGCTGGGAGCTCTGGCCTGGCGCACAAGCGCGCTGTTATGGTGTGGGGGGTGGAGGAGGGGGGAGGTGTGGAGTTAGAGAATTAGTTGCGCCCCACAGGAAACGTTCTCAAAAGTTATGGCTCAGTCACGCCATGACCCCAAGCGTGACAATGTCACGGTATAAAATATGAAGGATGGCATAAGTGATGCAATGTCCCCCGCCCCCCCTCACCTAGTAAAATAATTACTGAGGTTTAATGGATGGCGCTTGGGTGTTGTATTGTTAAGTTTCTATTGTAATATTATAAAACAATAGATGGCCGTGAACATTGTTGTAGTTTTTGTTTGTTGTTTTAAAAAAGTATTTATTCTACGAAATTAAAATATTCAATATTAGGGCATGTCGTAAAGTGGTTAGAGTTATGTGTGTTAAACCATTGGCGTCACTAGGGGGTGCAGGGGCGGGCCGCCTCGGGTGACATCATCGGTAAGGGGGGGGGGGGGTCGACACCAAAAATCTAAAACTTTAGTCTGTACTTTTTTATATTTTACAAAGAGACGGCATTTTTTTAACAGCTGAAAAAAAAAAAACGAAATAGAATGAAATACGTTAAACGCGAAAACTAATTAACATCAAAATTATCAATTACATGCAATAATGAAACAGTCCGCACAAACTGCTATAAATCCAATCGGAAAAGAAAAAAAAAATTTCAAGGCTGTTTATGGAAGAGGCGAACCCCACCTTACTACTCCCTCCAAACCAATGGGTGGGAATACGATTTTTCTTTTTAAAAAAAAATCAAAAGATGGGTTTTCTTTATTATAGTTTTTTAGATGAAAATATGCATTCAATGTCTTTCAGTGAAAATATTTGTTATAATTATATTTATTAAAGTCGTAAAATCATGCATATCTTGCCTATGTTGTCACATGATAACATTTCAATCTTGCTCATCTCGTATTTTTATTGATAGATCGCTTGGTGCGAACGTTCGGCAGCCGAAAAAAGATGATTTTGAACGACGCTGATCAGAACCGATCTGGGCAACTACTGCGACCAATATTTAACTTTGGAAATTGTCTGGTCTAACCGTTATATAGCATATTATTGAAGGTGTAATCTATTATATTCCAGTATTTTGGGAAATATAGTGAGAATTTACTCGAATTATTTTTGAGTCAAAATGCCATGTTTTACCTTTTCCGGCTTAAATAATTCTTTAATTTTGAACGTTAAAAAAGTAAGCCAAATTACACTTTAATTTTGGACACGTTCTGAAGTTAAACTTAAATGTTTTTTTAAAATTTATTATTTTTATTTTTTTTATTTTTAAAAAAATATTAATAAATGTTCTTAAAGTATGACAGACAATACTTGAACTTTTTTTTTAAAAAAAATGTCATTCTATTAATGAACTATTAAAGACAAGTCAGACATATAATGGGAACCTTTTCCTTCTTTCAATTGTTGTCCCATGTCATTAAAGTTAAAAAAGCGCACGGTGAAAGAGCGACGACAAATGGGCGCAAACATAAGAGCGCTATACCCCGTCGGAAGTTCATCTTGAAAAATTAGAATCTATTAGAACAATCGCCTCCAATCTATTAGAACAATCGCCTCCAATCTATTAGAACAATCGCCTCCAATCTATTAGAACAATCGCCTCCAATCTTCATCTGCGAACTTTTGTTAGATCTATGTGCTATTTTACGGGTCGAAGTCGCGAAATTAATTGGTAAACTACACTTAAACAACAATTTAAAGAAGAAAAATTACAAAAGGAGTCGCGTTTACAGTGGCGTCACTAGGGGGGTAAGAGTGGTGCGGGGCGCACCTGATGACACCATCACAAAGTATGACACCACCACAATGTCAAATTTTGTATTTTCCCTTTATTTGGCACTGGCAGACTCGGAGGTCGGGATGGGGTTACACTATGAGCTTCCGCCCCGTGTGACACCAACCCTAGTGACGTCTCTGTGTTAAACTAGTGACTAATTAATGACAACCATGGTTATAAAATTACCCTTAACAAATGTAACAAATATATCAACATAAACAAAGTTAATATCCTTAAATGAACATTATTTTAATATGTCTTTACTTGACATAAATTAGGAATATTTAAGTTCTTTATTTCAACTTTAAAAAATATATAAATAAAAAATTTAAAAAAACTATATTAAAAATATAATTATAGTTTAATAAGTATTCACGCTTAGATCTAATTGCTTTAAGAGTAAAAAGTATTACATTTTTTAAAATCAAAAGTAAATTAAAGTTTTAAAACAAGTTTTAAAAATAATTAATTTAAAAAGAACTAGAGACGTAAATATAAATTGACATCAATTTTAAACAAAATTAAATTAAATTAAATTTACAGTGTCATCTGACTTCAAACACAATTCTAATGTTGCACAGAGCCTTCATCTACAATAGTCTACATATTCTTTATTGGTAGAATTCATTTGAGGAAGTTAGACTATTTAAAAAATATATAGATCTAGCGCACATTTGACCCTTAAGTGAGTATAATTGTGAGTTGTGGTATCAACGCAGCGTAATTAAGTTTTAATATGTAATATAATTAATTAACACCAACTATTGGAAAGATGATGTGGATCACATGACCAACTCTGATTTTGAATTTCACGGTACTGACAGGTTTACTCTAAAAAAATATTTGTGTTAGAAATCTTTATTAAGTGAAACTTTTCTTTTATATGCCTATATAATTTTTTTATATAAATATATTTATTTATTATTATTATTATTTATAAAGATTGACAGGGTTCAGAAAGAAGACAAAAAATATTTTGGGTAAAAATCTTTATAGAGCTAAAAATAGTACACAAACCATTGTATAGTACATAATAGTATCACTACTAAATGACAATACTAATATTAGTTTATGTTTACTGTGTTATGAAAATGTAAATCTAAATGACAAAATTTTAAAATAAAATAAAAAAAGAAAGAAAAAAAAAGAAAGCTTAGCCTTGGCTCTTCGTCTTCACTGCGCTAAACTTAAACACTCAGACCATCGTACACGTGACTTATGAAATCTACTTTCATTAAAAGTAAGTTAGTTTTTTTTTTTACAAAGTTTTCTGGTTATTGTTGTATAGAACAAAATGTGGGTGAGACTGTAATCAGGCTAATAAATTAGTAAATGGATAGATAACACGTTCGTTGAGGAAGGCTCTTTTGAGTCTTTGCCGAAAAGTTCGCAGTTTTGTAACGTCATGTCGGGCTCACTCTCATGCCCCGTTCACACGCTATCCATTTACTTGTTAAATATATTTAGTTCTACAGCCTACATGTCATTCGTCGGATGAATTCTGGTTATTTGAATTATGCCATTAAAAATATATTTTTGCTATTCTTTCACCACTTAATTATTCCAAAATAAGCGAAGGACAACGAGTGTTTGAGCATCTAAATAGATGTTTACAATGTAGGCCCTATGTTTAAATTTAAATAGATAAACTGATATAATATAACATTATATTAAGTAACTTAAAAGTAGTGATTAGCAGAATAATGTCGTTTATTTTGAAATAGCTTATTTGTATATTAGTATAATAGTATTTTTAAAAATATGTTTGTCGTATCATAGGACTAGGACATCATTCAACACATTTTAATACGTTTCAAAGTTGTTTATATGTGGAGTATGTGTGTCTTTCTGCGTTTTATCATTGCCCAGAACTGATTAAAGGAAATGTGTAAGTAATTCGTTGATGTTTGTATATTTCAGCTTTTTATGTTCGTATATTTTCAATTTTGTTGATGTTTGTATATTTCAGCTTTTTATGTTTATATATTTCATTATTTGTTATATAAAAAAATTATTATTTATTATATATAAAAAAAAAAATTGGATTCCCCCTCACCTACTTGCCATCATCAGACAGTTCCATGAAAATATGCTTGGCACAGTACAGTTCGATGGAGCTAAGTCAGAGGCCTTCCCTGTCAGCAGCGGAGTTAAACAAGGTTGTGTACTCGCACCAACACTCTTCGCAATATTCTTCTCTGTACTTCTTCGATACGCATTCAAGGATAGCAGTGAGGGAATCTGGTTACATACCAGAGCTGATGGAGGACTTTTCAACACTGCCCGCCTCCGAGCCAAGACCAAAACGACGGATGTCCTAATTCGAGAGCTACTATTTGCGGATGATGCGGCACTAACAGCACATACAGAATCTGGTTTGCAACAACTCGTGTCAAGCTTCTCCAATGCCTGCAAAGAATTTGGTCTGCAAATCAGCTTGAAAAAGACAAACATCATGGCCCAAGACACTCGACCTCCTCCTACCATAAATATCGATAATGAAAACTTGGAGGTTGTGGACAGCTTCACCTACTTGGGATCCAAGGTCTCCAATACACTGTCCATTGAAGAAGAAATAAACAGCAGAATTGGCAAGGCAGCCGCAACAATGGCTAAACTAAATAAGCGGGTCTGGCAAAACACCAAGCTAACGGAGAAAACCAAACTGTGCGTCTATCGAGCCTGTGTCATCAGTACACTACTATATGGGAGCGAGACATGGACCACTTATACATCACAAGAGCGTAAGCTTAACAGCTTCCATTTGAGATGCTTGCGCCGCATCCTTGGTATTAAATGGCAAGAAAAAGTGCCTAATAGTGAGGTACTAACGCGTGCCAATACCCAAAGCATGTTCTCAATTCTTAGTGAAAGACGCCTGAGGTGGCTAGGACATGTCAAAAGAATGAGCCCCGGCCGCAACCCGAAGGACCTCCTATATGGTGAACTTGCTTCAGGAAAGAGGAAAACAGGTCGCCCACGCTTGCGATTTAAAGATGTCTGTCAAAGGGACATGAAAGCAGCCAAAATACATACAAGTGACTGGGAGTGTAAGGCAGAAGACCGATCTACGTGGCGCACAGTTGTCAAAGAGGGCGTCATAGTAGCCGAGGAGCGAAGAATGGAGGAGGCTGCAGACAGAAGAGCTAGGAGAAAGGCCAAAACATTTGGAAGCACAGAACTCGTGTGTAAAAACTGTGGCAAAGACTGTCACTCAAGGATAGGACTGCACAGTCACTCGAGGAAATGCAACCCAACCCAACGGTGATGCACCATCGTCTCGCGAGACGGAAGGATGCCAGAAATGCCAGAAAATTTCAGTTTTGTTGATGTTTGTATATTTCAGCTTTTTATGTTTGTATATTTCAGTTTTGTTGATGATGTTTGTATACTTCAGCACCCCCCCCCCGCACTTGACGCCAATTTCCTCGCTGGACGGCGACGACAAACAAAGCCAGGACGTCACGCCCTTGACTGTCCTGCCACGCCGTCAAGTTACCGTCCCCGGTCCTTTCCACCGTGCACTTTGTTTGGGTGTCCTGTGGGACATTCCTCCACTCCACGACTCCCGCGCTTCACGTGTTCCCACGCAAGGATGCTCAGAAGAAGAAAACAAAAAAAGTGTTGCGCCACTGATACTGCCCCCTTCTCACGGTTATAGTGTGTTACGTCACGGCACGACGGGTGCAGCCAGGGGAAGACAAATATATTACGGACACATTTTGTTCCACCCTTACACTTTTCACGATGGGTGGCCGAACCCCCTAGACCCCCCCCCCCAATGCACACGTACATACACTCCCTAAATCTGGTGCTTCATGGGGCCCAGCAGACAACAGAATCGGTATGGGGTGGGGGTGGGGGGCTGCTAATCTTAGCGGACGCAGAAGTTAAAGAATTCCGATTGCGAACAAGTCAAACCGTTGGTCTGTTTCCCACACTCGGCGTGAGCACTGAGCACTAGGAAAAATACACTCGGGAGAATGTGAAGACAAGTCACTGAAATGGGTGGAAATCCCTACAAGAGATGGCAGCAGGTGACCTCCCCTTGCATCCCGCCCCACTTTTCCAAAATTATTTTTTTTTCTCCGAGACCACATGGAGATGACAGCTATAACTTATAGACGTGAATCCGTGGACAATAAGTAAAACTTCGGACACTTTCTAATCAAGGCCGAGATATTGGACTCCCGGTTCATTTTTCTGCATGTTGCCGCCCCTGGATGTCACGATTTTGTGTGTTTGTGTTGTTTTTTCACATCGAGTAACGAATTCGTTCAATTCTAACAGCTCCCATGACACCTGCCTGATCTCCAAGACTCAACCGGAATGGAGACTTAATGGTTGTGAGGCGAGTAAAACGCCCGTGTTCTTACCATATACCACAGGGAGAACACGGGGGTTGGTCCTTCCGGTACTGGTTTATGGGAAATAAAAACAATAACTTGAATAACAATACTGGTGACATGCAATGGCTGTAAAATTCAATGCTCAATTTCTGCTTGTCTAACGTTAAATATTTTTTTTAGTTTACAGTTTACAGTCAGCTTTAGGGCAGTTATAGTATAAAATATGATAAACTTTCGGATTCATCATTATCAATGGAACAACAGCAACATGGTCTTACTGTACTTCATTCTGTCATGCTCTCACTTCCAGTACTGCCATGTCCGTAAAATAAATTAAGTAATTAATTTTAGGCCTGCGGAAATTGACGGTTAATTAATCGATTCATCGTTAAAAATCATCTATTAAAATTTAAGAAAATAATTATAATAATTTTGTTTCCCAATTAATTGATCATATATGTTTTTTTGTTTCTTACATATTTATCCATCCGTCATATTATTATTATTTATTTAGGCGTGCACGCGTCAACCAAAAAGTTTTTCTTCCTTACTTCTTGCGTAGCAGGACGAATTAGCTGTGTTGCATCACAAAATTTTAGAGCCATTTGAAAGCCGCGACTTAACCGATTTCGCTAAATAATGAATGGCGACTTACCGGAATCTATGTATGCGTTATACACATATAAATAATCGATTAATTTTTCCCGATTAATCGGACACAAATTTTTTAATCAGTACCACTAGTACCAGCCCTAAAATTGAGTAATTAAATTCTTTAAATTCACAGTATGTGACCGGCAATGATAGAGGCTGGAACGATTTATTTTTTTTAATTGTTGGAGAGGCCAAAGTAAGTGTCTTATATTTAACAATGTGTACGCTTATGTTTTAAGTTAAGCCACATTTCCACATACATTCAAGTATTCCTAGATTTGTTCGTGTTTTATACAGTGGCGGCGTTAGGTAAGCGCGGGGCCTAGTGCCAGCAATGACCCCGCGGGGCCAGAGTACTAGTAAAGATCGCTAAGCACCAGTATGTTATGGTATTTAAAAATATGAAATATTTTGATTATTGTGTAATTTTAATACCGCGTATCACCTTTTTATTAAATTATTACTATTTTAGTAAATCTGTTGTGAATGACGTGTACACAAATAAAGGGGATTGGCTGAATGGTACATCTGATCTATTTTCCGCTAACGGTGTAATGCTTTCAAAGACGTCTAGAGCTACGCTACGGAATTTGACCTTCAAAAAAGATTACAAGATTCTTTCGTTTCTTTACAATCGTTTCCAGCATACGTTCTACCATCCACTCTTTGGTTCTACATGTATAGGCTATTAACCAGGACGAGACATGTTCAGGACCGAAACGCGGGGCCTACCTACGCGCGGGGCCTGGGGCAGTCGCCCCAGTTGCCACCCTTAAACGCCGCTCCTGGTTTTATATGTGTTTCCTTTTTAACAAAATATTTTTATTTCGCTGTTTCCCCTCCATGAGACCAGATTTTAACGCGGATTAAATTTATTCAACATTTAACACAACAATTGACAATAATTTATCGTTTTAGCTTCACGGCCATAAGTTGTTTTTTTTAACGAATAACTACAGGAGAATTGTCATTATATGGGCACAAAATTGTCGTGTTGTTTTTTTTTTCTTCAGAGAATATGAATACTAAACGCGGGCGTAGAATTCCAAAACTCCGACATTACAACGTTTTCATCAGCTCCACTAAATAAGTTTTAAACGCAATTCATTACCTCCTTTGTAAGCCACGCATACTAATATTATTGTTTGCCGTGCCACGGCTGTAAAAGGAAAACAACGGTGACATTGAATTTATTCACCTCGTCATTGTTGCCAGTGAATGACACGGTCATAAATTGTTGGCGCAGTTAGATTGTTGGGCGGATGTAATGCATCACTTTCCCCTACCCCTCACCCCCACCCCACGCAAAAAAAAATGCGGAGCGGAGAGGAAGGAGACATTTTCTAGAGCGGATGTGCGGCCATGTTAATATATCTTTATTTGACTGACGGGAGTTATGAGTGACGGAAATGACGTCAGGGAAGATCAGGAGTTACGGCTCCCCGCTTTTCAGGTTTGTTGAATTTTTTTTTCTTCTTATTTTTTTTCTTTATAAACCACTTTATAAACATTGTTCATATTCGTAACCTGGGCAAGATTTCTCTTGTTGAACTTTATCACTCTGGTACGTGCTTGGTGCACGTAGGCCACTCATCCTTGTAAACATGGACGGGATCTTGTTGGAAGAAGGATATGAGAAGAAAAAAAGCGTTGAATGGTTGGGTGGGGTGAGGTGATCTCACTAACCGTTACACCAGAGTAGGTAACCTGTGCTTTCCCTGTGGAAGTGAGGGAGCGGTTGTGGGGTTACGACCCTTCGGTGGGATGGGCTTCCCTTGGGGGTTTTTGGTGTTCATGACAGGACCGGAACAATTTCAAGTTGGAGACATGTGACCTTTTATTTTATTTCTGACTGAGAACTATGGCAGGGGTCAGTGGTGCTGTTAAATTATTATTGTTTTTTTAAAGTGGCTTGGGAGGAGAGCGGGTTCATGAGTGAGTAAGCGCTCGCTAATGTATCAAAGATATACGCCAGCTTAATCTATATATATAAATCTCTTCAAGGTCCAACCATGCTGGACAAGAAGCGTCTGACCTCTGACCCCACCGATCAATCAGATTGCAAGAAAAGGTAGTAAACATTCAAAATTTCGTTCAATTCAAGTCAATCACTTTGTTCTTTCGGAACAACAGGACATAATCACATGTAATTCATAGTGTAATAGTTATAACATTCTCCTAACACGCGGAGTTCGCAGGTTCAATCCTCATCTAAGGCATTACCTTTTTAATTTTTTAAATGTTTGTATTTGTGCCCGTTCATTTCCCACAATCTTTTCAATCACCATAACAAGCACAAGATGAGTGGGAATAAGCTTGACGAATGATCTTTGTCAGGATATGCCAATTGGTTTATGGTTGCCAAGCTAGGGTGGTGCAGGGTTGTGGGTGGCAAGTAGCTAACCACAGTTCACATTTTTCTAGATCAACAATGAGTCTCAGTTATCCCCGCATCTGAGGTTCATTCGTGTTGTTCTTATTTCATCGTGATGTAGTTTGTGTCTGTTCACCCCCCCCCCCCCCCCCCCCAGCCCCACACACACTTTCTTTGCACTATCTATGAGCAAATCTGCGGGCATCTAGTCGTATATAATTCAGCAGGACAAGCACAAAAGACGTGTGCAAATACGCATGACGAATGACCCTCGCTAAGGTCGATAAGTCACAGTTTGTGGTTGGCTAGAGCGGGCGATGCATAGAGCAGGTAACAACCGCTGTGCGCATGTCTCGAGACCAACAATGCGTCGACGATTCCCCCACTGATGTCCATTTGCATTATTTTCATTTCGTCCTACTGGTGCCCCCCCCCTTCCAGTTCTTTGAACTATCTTTGAGCAAGTCTGCGGCGTATGGTGCGCCGCGGACCGCATCTAGTTATAATTATTATATTATAATTATAGTTATTATTATTAATTTTTTTAGTAGTAGTAGTGGTATAAAAACTTTAAGTAAACATTACCATTAAACGTAAACTGCAACGACCATTGTCAAAATACAAGAAATAGGACCATACTTAAAAGCAAGTTGTTGTTTTTTTAATGTATGATGTTGAATTCCATCTTTTGTTTTAATTTTTTTTTACAATTAAAAATTGCTACACATTTTAGAGAAAATTTTAAAAAAGAAAAGAAAAGAAACAAACATGTTTTTAAAAGTTCTGACATATTATGCGGTGTTTTGACGAAAAATGTCTTTTAAATATGTCAACGGAACAAAGACAGATAACTTATGATAATCGACGACCGGAAGTGAGAAGATTGGCGCATAAACGGGAAAGAGGCTTAACAAGAATGAAGGCGTGCTTAAAAAAACAACAATAAATTAAATTTGTGTTGATTTTTTTAAAGGCTAAACGTAATAAACAAATCATAAATATGTCACGGTGCGCAAATATATTCATTTTATCGCGCATTTTTTAACGTTTTTGTTACATTTAATACGCTTCGCCCCCGCGCAAAAAGTGTAACAGTGGAAAGACAGAAGGTGGTTCTCGAGTTCTTTTGAATACATTAACATAAATTCTAGTTTAATCAAAACAGGAAAAAAAGGGGAACAGTTTAAAGTTTAATAAACAGCAGAACGCCCAAGCGGTAAATCAGCGCAGGTCTTAGGCCACTGCAACCTTTTCACTTATTATTGATTATTACTCCTTATCTTATCTGTTACTGACAATCCCTCCATAGAGAAGATTATTACATTCTTAGTTTATCTATGGTTTGTGCCCAGTCCTCCATTCTTATTAGAGTTTTAATTTGTGACAAAGTGTTGGTTTTCCTGGTTTCTTCATGAAACCCATCCGCGCCCTAATCCCAGACGGAGAGAACGAAAATTTGTATGTGTTCGTTCTTGCATACGGAATAAGAAAGGTGTTTTTATACTTATGTCTATCTGAGGGTTGCATTAAATTATCCCTACCCAAACTGGGCCCCGCGCACTCCGTTTCGGATACTAGCCGCAACGCAATTGCTAAAACCGACCCTGCTGTAAATTAATTTACATAAACAGAAATCCATTGTGGGGGAGGACGCTTAGCATCTTTTAACATTAACAAAGATTTGTTGGCCGAGCGCCGTTTCACCGCGTCACTGAAGTGTCCTGAAGGGCGCCCATTGATTGGCCCAATGAGCATCGCCGTCATTAGCCCATTCCTTCAAGTGTGAAAGTGGTCATGAGTCAACACCACTCTCGCACACTTTCACAATGGGATGAGGGCCCCCCGCCCCCTGCTCCACGGGGGGCCAAATTTAGCACGGCCAAGTGAGCGCATGTCCAAGGTGACCGCCGTGTCACGACCCCCGGGGCGCCGTAAGATGACCATTTCTGCACGCATGTTCTTATTTCGGACTCCAAGATCTACATATAACATCACTTGTGATTCCAATACTGGCCACTTGTGGGGGGTTTTCCCCGAGACAATTGACACTAAAGACCTGTATATTCACGTGAAGGACTAATCGCTATTCAATGTGTGCCGGTCACATGGGAGTGTTTCGGTCTTGTTGGGGCGCACAACAATATGATTTAATGGATCTAATTTGTGTAATTTGTTTGAATGTTATTTTATGTCAAATCTAAAATAGAAACAAACAACACTTGTATAACTTACAATTACAACAAAGTTCTCAAAGCTTCAACTTCGAATCCAAGACAACATATTTACGAGTCACCCAAGGGTTGAGAAAAAAAATCGCTCAATGTTTCCACAAGCTTCCATGTATTCAACAAATTAGTGTCCCCATGCTCTCGGATATCCCAACAATGATCTGACATCCTAAATACCATTTTAAAAATTAATAAATAATAACTAGAACAAATGATAAAATTTCTTTAAAACATTATTAATAATCCCAGTACCATTAATGATCAACACCATTCTTATAAACCACTTATTATCCCCCCCCCCCATAATTTACACACTTCAGTGATGTCACAAATAATTTTTCCCATAAAACCCAAGAAATAAAAACTAATACTAATATATATTTATTTTAAAAGTTCTTTTATCGTTTTTGATCTTGATGCCAACTGTGTAGATGCATAGAGGAGTCGATCGTAAAGAATTGAAGGTCGGGGGGGGGTGGGTTAAGGGGATAAAAGAAATTTAGAATTATTTATATTTTAAAATCTTAATCCCTTTTTGTTTTGTTTTGGTGTCGTTCTCTCCCCCCCCCCCCCCCACAGTAGGCTCAGTAGCCTTGTGACGATCGAATGAGTCAAAGGGTGAAACAACTCGAGAGGCCGAGGCCGTTGGTCAAGTGAATCCCAGAACAGCGAGACTATGGGGGCAGCGGCACTGTGGGGGCAGCGAGATTATGGGGCAAGGAGACGTAATGGTTTCATTGTCCCTGCGTGAGAAAAGATCGAGTGCTTCGGCGCCAGAAATACGATCCCCTTCCCTCTTGTGGCTTGTTTCGGTAGACGCCACTGCCCTGGTAGACGCCAATGCTCTTGTAATGGGACTATTTGATTACCAATATTTGAACTTGAACTGTCCTTTAACCCGTCATTGGGTCGTTGGGGCACCATTTTGAGCTGCGCACTATCTCATGCCATGTGTCATGGTCTTGTGCTGCATTCTGGGAGTCGCTAAATGACAGGCAGGGCCAATCTTTGATATCGTCCTCTCACCTCTTCCCTGGTCTGCCTATTTTTCTTCTTCTCTGGACTGTGCTTTGCAATATGGTCTTTGAGAGACCTCCAGATCTTGTCATGTGTCCGTACCATCGTAATTTCCTCTTTTTAATTGAGGTGAGAAGGTCCTCGTAAGGGCCAATGACAGCACTTATTTTATCGAAGTGGTCCGCGATAAAATAAGTACTGATTACCAATATAAATCATGTTATAAATTTATTTTTTGTTGTTTATTAGGGATGCCACCCATGTGCGTCGCTATGAATTTTTCCAGGGATTAGCAAAAAAAAAAAAAAAATCAAATCAAATCACGTTTTTTAATTTAACTGACAATGATATGCAGGTTTTATTTTCGATTAAATTGAAGTTAAGTATAAGATAAGAGCCGAAAGAAGTCTTAGAAATTACAAAGACTCGCAAATTAGCGGCTGTAATAGCTAAAATACAACATATATTAATGCATTTAATAAATTAAAAACGTAAGATCTCACGAGAAGTTAAACTTTGCTGTGAAATAATATACGTGTAGAAACAGCCGGATTACCAAAGATGAATATAAGACATTTTTTAATAGGCTCAAAAAAAAAAAAAAAAAGTAGTGTACTCGTGGGTTTCCGAAATGCCGTTATTTGAAAATTTTGGGATGTCATCAGCCTCTGACTTATCATTGGTATTGAGGACAACAGTACAATTTCAACAGCCAGAAACAACTGAGGCAACTGTTTATAATTTGATTGTCGCTGACACTTAATTTTTCCTAAATTGGATATTCGAATGTATGTCAGGACGCACGACCTTTCAAATTAGTTGAAATTGCAGCTGATTCGTGATTGTTGGACCCCTGATAAAATGTATGAGTTTAGAGCTGACAGTGAGTGACACAGAGTTTTAAGTTTTTAGATATGCTTGGTTATCAAACTATTCACCGTGGCTTTTATACTCGCAAATGTTAAAAGGTGCATTTTGCAAATATTCCATGTTGTTTCCGCAAAAAGTAATTCGAGGAATTCAGTTGGAATTTGCCATCAAACCATGGCGGAGATCCACCTAGCCACATGCAAAGCACATGACAAAAAGGCTTTCATGAAGATGCAAGCAAATTTGTTGCATTGGTGAGAGCCAAAGCAGTTTCTATAGATGAGCAGATGCACAGCATTTAGAAGACAAATTAAAGAAAAGCTAAGCAAACAGAGTCCCATCATTTCTACAATCCTATTTTGCGGCATCCATGATTTAGCTCTTAGTAGTCTTAGTGGAAAAGAACCAGATTCTGGTAATTTTCATGACCTGTTAGAGTTTCGTGCAATCTGGAGATGAAGTTCTTGGTAATCATTTATCAATTGGTTCTTTTAGTGCCAAGTATATCTCGGCAACTACGAAATACAATATAATCGAAATGTGTGTGTCTCTCTTGCGTGAAAACTGTGTTCGTGAAGGAAATAATTCAGTTGCATTTTCTATAGATCTACTTACCGACGCGCCAAATGACATTTCAAGCATTGAGCAGACGTCACTTGGTGTAAGATTTGTCAAAGAACAAAACGGGAAAATGATGGTCAAATAAGAATTCCTGGGTTACATTCCAATTGTTGATAGAACAGCTCAAGGTTTAACCAACACCATCATTACAAATTAATTAGAATTTGTATTAGATGTAACAAAGCTTGTTGGTCAAGGATACGGTGGATGTTCTACTACTTCTACTATTGCAGGTTAAGAAGAAGGAGTCCAAGCAATAATTCGAAAAAATACCCCAAAGGAGCATTTTTACATTGCTGTTCACATAAACTAAATCTTGTCGTAAACGATTTAAATAATGTGAATGCTATACGAAACACAATAGGAACATTTAAGTCAATTATAGTGTTTTATCGAGAAAGTAATCAGCGAAACAAGCTAAGTCGAAATGTTCCTTTGCGTATTTTTATTTTTTTTTTGCTGAAAATGGGACAGAAAATTTATTTAGAACAATCAGTAATGTAATCAGTTATGCGTGCAGATATAATTATTTTTTATATTTAATATTATGTGTACACTGTCTTCAATGTAATAAACGTGCAAGGAATTTAGTTCAGTTTTATTGTTTAAAACAAATGATGCCACCTGACTTATACTCAGACCCTTTAATTGTGTTTGTTCTCTGCTCATGTTATAATGGAGATGGGTGACGTATGTAAATTCCCGAATGTTACCGGAATCTTGTAGTTTAAACAAAACCCAAAATCATGTTCAGATGTATCGTGAAGAATTAACTCCTCCCATGTAATGTAATGCCAACGCAAGAAATAAAATAGTAGGCAATGGATTCGCCGTATTTAATTGTTAATAACGAATACAAAAATCTGTCAGGTGTTAATATTATGTATCTTTTATCTGAAGTGTATACCGTATTCCAGTTGTTCTCAATGATCAAAGATCGTCAACTAAAGTGTCTTGGGGCCAGGAGCGGCGTTTGAGGGTGGCAACTGGGGCGACTGCCCCAGGCCCTGCGCTTAGGTAGGCCCCGCGTTTCGGTCCTGAACATGTCTCGTCCTGGTTAATAGCCTATACATGTAGAACCAAAGAGTGGATGGTAGAACGTATGCTGGAAACGATTGTAAAGAAACGAAAGAGGCACTCTTGTAATCCTTTTTGAAGGTTAAATTCCGTAGCGTAGCTCTAGGGTCATTGCTGGGACTAGGCCCCACGCTTACCTAACGCCGCCACTGCTTGGGACTAACAATTTAAAATGAGCACCCCACATTTTAATTTAATTGTTATAAAAACTAAGAAAAAGACACACATTCACACGAATGTTTATCTAAAACTAAGTAAATGGAGACAAAATTGGATTAAATGTACACCACGTGTTTCTGAAAAGAACATAAATAAAAGTAAATAAAAATTGTTAAAACAATAATAGCAATGTCAAAAAAAAAAAAAAAAAAAAAAAAAAAAAAGTTTATCGTGTTTGAAAACAATGTTTGCCTGTGTTAATGCGTAATGTGATGCAAATGGACCATATATATAATAGGCTATCTTCATAAATTCATGTAATCTTCTCTTATCTTATATTATCTTAACTGTTACAGACGCTCCTTCTATTTCTACACATACGATTATTGCGTCCTACGTCTATCTATGGTTTGTGTTTCGTCCCGCATTCTTATTAGAGTTTTAAATGATGATTAAGTGTTGGCTTTTCCTGGTTTCTTCAGGCAACCCATGCCACGCCCGAATTCTGGGCGGGAAAAAAGAAAACTTGTATGTGTTTGTTCTTGCATAGGGAATAAGAAAGGTGTTTTTATCCTTATGTCTATCTAAAGGTTGTATTAAGTTATCTCTGTGTTTGTATTTCTAAATTAGAGTAAGAGTTAGAATTGCTTTATGTATAATTACTAATTTACTCTTGGTTCTTCTATCCTCTAGTGTTTCAAGGTTTAATTATTTAACTAATGGTGTTACTCTTGTCAGTTTTGAATGTTCTCTAGTAATGAATCTTGCAGCTCTTTTTTAAAATTTGTTCTAGCTTATCAATATTTTCTTTGGTGGATGGGTCCCATATAGAAGATGGATATTCTAGTATAGGTCTCACCAGGGTGAGGTAGCATTTTAGTTTTATATCTCTATTACATCTGCAAAAGTTTCTTTTTATAAAACCATAGGTTTTGTTTGATTTTTTAATAACTTTAATGACATGGGGATTCCATGATAGTTTCTCATTTATTATGGCCCCTAAGTACTTTGTATCTTTAGTATTGGTTAGTTCTTTTCAATGAGAGAAATAGGTTGAATGTATTTCCTTTTTTTTCTTTGTTACTCTTAGCAGTTGACACTTTTCTTGGTGAAAAGACATACTCCAGTTAGTTTCCAAATTTATTAATTCATCCAATAAACTTTAAAAATGGTAACCCGTCAAAACGGCCCCAGACAAATTTACATTTTTAAACAATTTTTTTTTTTTCATTTCAAGCTTGTGTCTACTTTTTCAAATAGCAATAACCGGAAGTGAACGAGCGCGTATGCAGCCGCATATTGGGTCGTTTTGACGAGGCTATACTCACTACCTTACATAAAACCAAACATGACGCCGTAAGGGAAGCATTAAGAACATTCTGAAATTAGTTGCGTTTCAATGTTGCCCTAGGTGAAGCTAAAAACGGCAGAGTAATATTTTTTCACATATCAACAACTTTTAGCTGCAATATTTTATACCGAACAGCGTTGATTTTCCGATCATTTTGGCGGACATGAGTGTTTTGGAAACCATTTATAGGATTTTATTTCCCTTGATATCGCAATACTCGAAAGGAAAGTTTGTGCTGAAGAAGCTGGTGCATAGAAGACAAAATGTCCACATCTTAAACACGTTCGAACTTCATTGCTGCGCCCTCTACGGACATCAATAACTGAGCTCACCTGGGTGGTGTGAAAGGGTTGAAATTGTGTGTGTTAAACGTCATCACTCAATGGCCGTGACCTTTCTAGAGTAAAGATGTGGATAATAATAATAATAAAATGATGATTTATATAGCGCTGTATCCCAGCAAGGAGCCAGGCTCACAGCGCTTTACATGGAAACAAAAATACATATATAAATAAAAAGAAACATTAGTTATGATGAACGACGGTTTCGTGTTAGCTGAGTTCGGAAAAAAATGGATGCTGGATTTGAGTATTTATTTGAAGACAGTAATGCGTCACGATGTGGCTGAAAGCGGGTTTGAGCGTGTGCCTATCTATCTACATAGTTCTTTACATATGCGTGATATGTCGCTATCCATTGTGATGTGATCACCTAGTTCATAGCTTTTGAACTCAACAGATGCGACCAGTGGATAAAATAGCAGTTTTGGGAGGAGTAGGAAAACAAGGTCATGACCAATGTTCCCTTAAAGCTACCCGGATGCGCAGCTTTGTGATCGACGCCGCGCAGCAGTTTAGAATTACCGCGAAAATATTGCAGGGGAAAATGGATGCTGTTCAACTTTGCACACAGAATAACGAAACTTGGGGGGAATGTTGGACTCGACACATATTTCTACCTACCTCTAGGACTTGATTTTTTAAAAATAAATAAATTTAAAAAACAAAAAAACAAACCAGTATTCATATTTTAAGCAACAATTGAGTGTCATCGCAGTAAGGACCGCGTTGCCATGACCCTGAGTAAACCAAAGCTGTCTCTTGGACTTATGCCAATTTTTCTTGAGGCATTCTGTTTTTGTAACCGCTGTGGGCAGGTGGCTTGGTCACTATGATGAAAAGCTCAAACTTGAAGGAAAGCCAACAGGTGGGAATTTCAAAATTTGGTGACAGTTGCCCAAGTTATGGCTCGGTAATCACAAGCATATCAAACAGTTGCCCCAAAATAATTTCAAGCCAATCAGAAATTTGAGCCTCAGTTACATATTCTTTTGAGTGTTTCACTTGTCCCGATAAAACAGGAATAAATATTTGATTTCCCTCGCCTCTATGTAAGAATACTTTCACTATACATTTATAAAATAGTATTATTTTCTTTCCGGAGAAACAGCGTTGTACGTTTTGACCAAAAATGGGTCACGTGATCCTGGCGAAGTAAACATCGGCTTTTCAAGTATTTTAGCTTTGAACTTTTTGTTTTAAGAATCGTGTTTTTACAGTATTATGTTATAAGACTAAATCCGTCTCCATTGTTGTATTTTATGGTTATAATATTGAGCGCACAATACAAGTTTTATGTGAACCGTTCCTCACACCTTTTATAAATAATATTTCTCAATGTTATTTCGTTTATCTAATTCCTAACACAAAACACGCAGCAAGCATAAATTTATAAAAATATAATTTTATATGTCATGCACGGGGGAAAAAATGTAATTAAATTACCGTCGTTTTGACAAGACGTATTAAGGTAAACGGTTCGTGTGCAGTTAATGGCGTCAGGCAGAGGAAGATCGTGTAGGAGTTGTGGCCCTTTTACATAAATGAGCAGCACCCATCAACAAAATTCAAGTCAACGCGGCATGAACGCTTAGCGAGTTTTAACACATAAGAAGGAGAGCTACTCATCGATTGTTACTGTATGAATGTATCATCATTGACATCATGATGTGACACTCACACCAAAACAATCGGTAGTGATGTCACTATAAAGACATCAGCTAACTAACTACCCCCAACTTTGAGAAGTCAACGTCTCTAGATAGAAAGCATTATCATTCATTGTGTGCAACCCAGTCTCAACGACGTTAGTGTCGTTAGCACAATTATAACTTGTAAAACAGGTTATTAAAAAAAAAATGACCCGAGCCTTTACCATGTCAGCTCATCTGATTCGTTCCTTTTCACTTATTTTCACGCGCGCCTAACATGTAGCGAACTGCATCAGTTCGTCAAGTGCTATGTCCAAATAGTGTACTGCATCAATCAGTTCATCCAAGTGGGTTCCCCGACAAAACGGGCCCCTGACAAAACAGCTCCGGTCAAAACGGCCCGTGTCAAAACAGCCTCGGGCAAAACGGCCTCAGACAATTCGGCCCCTGACTAATATATGTTAATGGAATCAGATTTTATATTATTTTTAATCACCGATTCAGTGTCAGTTTTAGTTCACAAAAAAAAACAATTCATAAAATTTGGCGCCACATTTTACACTCAATTATTATTTTAAAGTTCAAAGTTCGTTTGCTTAAGAAAACTGTTCAGCTAACAAGACTTCACTCATCATTTTTCATCACAGCCTATTACATGAAAACACCCAGTATTGCTGCACTAAACTAATAGACTGCGCACCCACCCAATTCTGCTCAAGTATAAATTGAAAAGAGAAGAAATTATAGTATTAAGCATAACGGTTATTCTTTTATGAATATTTTTCGTTTATTAATTGATACTATCAACTATCTGGATTTTTTTAAAGGGCGAGTGGAGGTAGGGGAGGGGAGGCGGGAGGGGGACTAAACGAATTTTCCATCAGCCAAAATTTTTCTCATGCTGTGTATATTAATTACATTGTGTAATTATCCAACAATTATCATTATCGTGGTATTTCTGCAGCATTATTACACGAATATGGTATGAAGGCAATGATGGCAACACCTTGTATTCAGATGGCAAAAAGAGATGAGGTCAAGCTGTTTCATTGACACCCGTTACCCACAACCCCATATTGATTTTAACTTTGGAAATGTGTTAGTCAACGAGTACACTTAAACTAGACATTTAGTCATTGGGTGCACGAAAACTAGACATCTAGTCAATGAGTGCACTTAAACTAGACATCTAGTCAATGAGTGCACTTAAACTAGACATCTAGTCAATGAGTGAACTTAAAATAGACAACTAGTCAATGAGTGCACTTAAACTAGATATCTAGTCAACGAGTACACTTAAACTAGACATATAGTCATTGGGTGCATTTAAACTAGACATCTAGTCAATGAGTGAACTTAAACTAGACATCTAGTCAACGAGTACACTTAAACTAGACATCTAGTCAATGAGTGCACTAAACTAGACATTTAGTCAATGAGTGCACTTAAATTAGACATCTAGTCAATGGGTGCACGCAAACTAGACATCTAGTCAATGGGTGCACTTAAACTAGACATCTAGTCAATGAGTGCACTAAACTAGACATCTAGTCAATGGGTGCACTTAAACTAGACATCTAGTCAATGAGTGCACTAAACTAGACATCTAGTCAATGAGTGCACTTAAACTAGACATCTAGTCAACGAGTAAACTTAAACTAGACATAGTCAATGGGTACACGCAAACTAAACATCTAGTCAATGAGTGCACTAAACTAGACATCTATTCAACGAGAACACTTAAACTAGACATTTAGTCAATGGGTGCACGCAAACTAGACATCTAATCAATGAGTGCACTTAAACTAGACATCTAGTCAATGAGTGCACTAAACTAGACATCTAGTCAATGAATGCACTTAAATTAGACATCTAGTCAATGAGTGCACTAAACTAGACATCTAGTCAATGGATTCACTAAACTAGACATCTAGTCAATGGGTGCACCTAAACTAGACATCTAGTCAATGAGTGCACTAAACTAGACATCTAGTCAACGAGAACACTTAATCTAGACATCTAGTCAATGAGTGCACTAGACATCTAGTCAACGAGAACACTTAAACTAGACATTTAGTCAATTGGTGCACGCAAACTAGACATCTAATCAATGAGTGCACTTAAACTAGACATCTAGTCAATGAGTGCACTAAACTAGACATCTAGTCAATGAGTGCACTTAAACTAGACATTTAGTAATTGGGTGCACTTAAACTAGACATCTAGTCAATGAGTGCACTTAAACTAGACACCTAGTCAAGGAGTGCACTTAAACTAGACATCTAGTCAATGAGTGCACTTAAACTAGACATCTAGTCAATGAGTGCACTTAAACTAGACATCTAGTCAATGAGTGAACTTAAAATAGACATCTAGTCAATGAGTGCACTAAACTAGACATCTAGTCAATGGATTTACTAAACTAGACATCTAGTCAATGGGTGCACCTAAACTAGACATCTAGTCAATGAGTGCACCTAAACTAGACATCTAGTCAACGAGAACACTTAATCTAGACATCTAGTCAATGAGTGCACTAAACTAGACATCTAGTCAACGAGAACACTTAAACTAGACATTTAGTCAATTGGTGCACGCAAACTAGACATCTAATCAATGAGTGCACTTAAACTAGACATCTAGTCAATGAGTGCACTAAACTAGGCATCTAGTCAATGAGTGCACTTAAACTAGACATTTAGTCATTGGGTTCACTTAAACTAGACATCTAGTCAATGAGTGCACTTAAACTAGACATCTAGTCAATGAGTGCACTTAAACTAGACACCTAGTCAACGAGTGCACTTAAACTAGACATCTAGTCAATGAGTGCACTTAAACTAGACATCTAGTCAATGAGTGCACTTAAACTAGACATCTAGTCAATAAGTGCACTTAAATTAGACATCTAATCAATGAGTGCACTTAAACTAGGCATCTAGTCAATGAGTGCACGCAAACTAGACATCTAGTCAATGAGTGCACTAAACTAGACATCTAGTCAATGGGTTCACTAGACATCTAGTCAATGGGTGCACCTAAACTAGACATCTAGTCAATGGGTGAACTAAAATAGACATCTAGTCTATGGGCGCACCTAAACTAGACATCTAGTCTATGGGTGCACCTAAACTAGACATCTAGTCTATGGGTGCACCTAAACTAGACATCTAGTCTATGGGTGCACTTAAACTAGACATCTAGTCAATGGGTGCTCGAAAACTAGACATCTAGTCAATGGGTGCACCTAAACTAGACATCTAGTTAATGGGTGCACTCAAACTAGACATCTAGTCAATTTGATGCACTAAACTATAGGAATACTGGCGCCTTGAGTGCAACCCAAAATCCACGTATTAATTATTAATAGAAAAATGCCAACAATAAAATTAAAGCTGACTATATTGTAATGCTGAGTGTTGCTGTGACTTTTAATTGCTTGCCACAAGAACTGATCTGCGTGTTTGGAGTTGACAGCTTGTGTCACTACTAAATCCCGTCCTTTTGTGACATGGTCGTATAGCAGCTTTTTTTATGCCCGCTTTATCTAATATTATCGTGGATTTACTGGGTTGGGGACCGATGTACATTATAACTCTGTGATGTTCCTATCATGAAATGACAATATCCATTGAGGATAGGATTTAATGGGTGGGGACAAATGTAGATCGGTGAAGTTTGATGTCCAGACCCAGTGAGATTTCGGGGTAGATGTTTTGCAATTTGGCAACTTTCCCATGAATATCTCTCTCTACATATATAATTCTCTTCATGGTTCAACAATGCCGGACACCGAGCTGTCGTTTTGCCCCACCGACCAACCAGCTTGCAAGACAAGTTAGTGCAGAAAGTGGGGGGTCATTGAGACCAAGCTCTCCGTTGTGCTCAGTGACAGAAAAGTATTGACACACTAGGCTCAACAATTACTTTCATAAAATGTCACCCGTCACTAAATAATTAGCAGCGTGTGCTACGACGCGCGACGGCTTGTTAAAATAATTTTCACTATTCAGGTCGCTGAGGGGACTTGATTCAATCTGTAAAATATTTTGCACACATAAACTTCCCGCTATCAAAAGCAGATTCTCCATATTACTTGGTCGGACTGACAGAAGCATCACTAGTAGACAAACAAGCTGTGTTACGCCCTGCTGGTTGGGACAAGGCCACGAGGAGTTCCTAAAACCCCCTTAATAAAACAGGAAGTGCTTGCCCCCACTTTCAACAGTACAAAACTATAGAGCAGAAGCTAAAGATAAAAAAGTCAAGTTAACCAACAAGCTTGTCTTACAGGAGTCACAGGAGGCCATCAGTAGCGTTTGGGTCGGAGAGTGAACATGAACTGTGAAATGAACCGACACATTTTGTAAACATTTACCTGTGGATAACTTCTGTTCCGGCCAAGATCCTATAGGCCTTGTCATAAAAATGGCGGTAATCTATTAATTAATAGATTATAATTAATTATTAAAGGACGAATGTGATAAAAGTTTAATAAAAGATACGAGTCAGTATCTAAATGTAGGTATATTGAGAAGGATGCATCTTATCAGCTATTTGGGGCCGTACATAAAGTACGTCACGCAACTTTTGACCATTTTTAACCCCCCCCCCCTTTTGTCACAAATCTCGGAACCCCCACCCCCTCCCTGATGTACGTCACACTTTCGTACAAAAAATATCTTTTTATTTAACAAAATAATTAAAATTTAACATAAAACACTATGACGTAAGATTTGGCCGGACACCTCCCTCCCCCCGACCCACTTTCTTACACCCCCTTTACTTTATGGACGGTCCCTTTGTTAATTCTTCGTAAATTTAAGACAGCGAATAGGACTTGAGAAAGGGGAAAAAAAACAGTTTCGAAATTTTATTATGCTAGCAATTTTGATAACATATT
>MUZC01002143.1:451800-490711 GCA_002072015.1 Radix auricularia
TTTTTTTTTTTTTTTTTTTTACTGACACATCATAATGCAGAAAGTTAAAGAGAAATGTGTTATGTCTGTAAAATTTTTCCTATAAAAGTTTTGATGTTCGTAAAAATAAATAAATAATATATAATGAAAAGGTATTGAAAAAATATTTTATGCCTTTAATTAAATATAATTCTTTGTTGCTATTTTTGGTGTCTATAACAGTGATAATTTTACTAAATATTTGCAGTAGAGATCTCAATAAAGAATATGTACTTTTTCTTTTGAAAAATAAACTCTTAAAACTATTTTGGCAAAGGATACGGTAGCTGGGTAAAACATCGCATGCATATCAATTTCATATTTAGAATAAAAAGGTGTCATTGAAATTTTTTGAAAATCTAAATCAACGCCAAACAAATTAAACTAAATGGTAATACCCTGCATTGATAATATTAATTTTAACAAAAACATTTATAGTTTTTCGTAACCCTACATTAACATGTTCCAATGTAAATATTACCGTTTGACTCTTTTATTTGTCTATTTTCCGCAGTGAAGCGTTACTCGGGATAACTGTGATGAATACACAATCAGTTCATAACATATCTTTGAATAAGTGGTTTTCAAATGTTCAATGAGTTTAGAGTTTTTAATGTTTATAGGAATCATTACATTTTTTTTTCTTTCACAGAAGCTAAGTCCTTATTTTTTATTTTTTGGGGGGTCACTTGGATCCCCCCCCCATTTCATATTGTAAACAAGATTAACAATATATAATAGAAAATCATATAATTGTTTTAGTACCTAGCTACCAAATGTTCAAGGTAGCTTGCTGTTACCTGGATGAGATAAAACTTTTTTTGTTTGATCCTTTTATCTCCAAATTTAACGTTCTTTTCTTGGTCTCAAAGCTCAAAGAGTATTTTTATAAATAATAAACAACAAATAGTTTGTGTATAGATCCCGTAAATATGAATTAATAACTAACTTGATCATGTTGAATATAATACGAACCTCACGATGGACTAGAACTAAAATTTACATGCTACACCGATATGTAAAGAGATAAAATAAGGATTCATTAACTTGTATTTGGTAAATTCGATCAACGTGGAGTTTTAAAATAATGCATTGTTAGGTGAAAAAGTCCGTGTTCAAATTTTTGCTTGATGGGATCACGGGGAAAGGATCTTTTTTGTGTTTCGTTTTATTTTCCGCGAGATTTCAACGGACAGACCGACAAGACGGTGAAGTTAATATAATGATTTTAACAATTATAATAGTCATTCTACTTTACCCCCGCCCTCTCTACCAAGTTAACATTGCACACATGCAATGATATGCATGTTGGTGTTTGTATTTCAAGCAGTGTTGACTTAGTTCATTGATGATCTGCGAAGACCTATCATATTAATCGTCTTCCATTGCCAAGACATTAACACGGGATCTGGCTATACGCGGCCATTAACACATTCAACATTTGTAGAACGTTTTCAACGTGTGAGTAAAGCTTAATACTCTATGTGATTTAAGTGGTATTATATAGCGATGGTAGGGTGCGAATCTGGGACAGGAGGAGGCGAGAGAGACACATTGATTGAACCCCCGTCGGTAATGATGGCCATTAACATCGGTGAAGGCGGCGGTGCGCACGAGCGTGCACCGGAGTGTCAGCTGCGACGTGCAATTAAGACGCGACTTAAAATATTCATTCTCTCCTGATGACAGCTGTTGAGGAGAGTAAGCACTGAAATAGTCAAGGTAAATCACATTGATGTTATTATAATTATATGGATGTAAGACTTAATTAAGTCATTTAAAAAAGTCAATAATTTATAATCAATGACGACAAAAGATTACTTTTTCTATAAAAAAAAGAGAGAGAGTTTGATTTTAATGTTTATAATACCAATGAAGTGAAGAGAAAAAATCGACAGAAAAGGACATGGAGATAATCAGTGACGAGCTTTTCGCGACATTAACGGGAGTCAACCTTGCCGTGATATCCGCTATACTTGGCTTGACGGGTCTCGTGTTCAACGTCATCAACTTTGTGGTATTCGTCAGCCTCGGGTTTTCGGACACCACCAACATCTCCCTGCTGGGCCTCGCCGTTGCCGACATCGGGGTATTGCTGACGATGATCGGCTTCTGCGTCACGTTCAGCCCTCTTACGTTGCAGAGCGTTCCCTTTGAAACAATTGCCGCCGTGAACTACGTCGTACTGGGCACCACCCACGTCCTGTGTTGTAGAATCGCCGGCTGTCTAACGGCTTTCATAACGATCGAGAGGTTCGTGTGCGTGGCGTTCCCGCTTCACGTTAAGTCTATTGTGACGGCCAGGAGGACGACCTTAGTAGTGGTCAGCATCTACGGCATCCTCGTGACCTGCACTATTCCTCAGTTTTATGCCAACCAGGTCGGGTCAATGTTTAGTCCTCAGTCCAATGTCACCGTGATCGGGATAGTGTTGTCCACTCACGCTGACCACCTGGAGAATTTTACGCTAACCGTAGACATCGTTGCCCAAGTCGCGTCATTTGTTATCGTCGTTGTCTCCACTCTTGGGTTGGTCAGGTCACTTGTCAAAGTATCAAAATGGAGGAGTTCTACGTCATCGTCTTCTCAGTCTCTACAAGTGACCGGTCGTGACAAACAACTGGTCAAGATGGTCCTCCTGATAGCAACTGTATTCATCGTCTGCTCACTGCCAACAGTTGTCGGCAACTTGGTGATGATATTCGTCAAGGACTTCAACACAAAAGGCAAGGACAAGAATTTCTTCACTTTTATGTGCATAATATTCTTTGTCTTGGACGCCATCAACTCTACAATGAACATATTCATCTACTTAAAAATGAGTTCAAAGTTCAGAGACAGATTCATTACACATTTTGGGTGCAAGAATAAAGAAAGAGTTCTGCAAAATAAGTTTTCCATTGATTTCAAAAAAAATCAACTACATAGGAGTTCAATAAAAAAAAGAAAACAATTGAATCATAGAATTCTACAGAACGAAAAAATTATATAAGACACTTAAAAAAAAAGAAAAATTGTGTTTTTTAAACATTTCAGCTCTCTATGTTAAGAGCCGCTAAAGCAACTTGAATAATTTATGTTAAGTTAGACAGAATTTCAACACTGTATTGCTTGAGAGACACACAAAATATGTCCCCGTCGTTACGCAAATTTTCGATGAATTAAAAAAAAACATTTTTAAAAAAAATGTAAAAGAAACAAGAACTTACATAGACCTCACAACATTTATTTTAAGTTTTCTATTGTGGCTTTGTCACTGTTATAGACGCCAAACTCCCTTTTGTGAGCTGGTTTTTATCTTTGAGTACATTCCTTGTGTAAAGACGACAACTTTTAAATAGTAAACTTTTATTCTACTTTTTATTTTAAATCATTCACCTGATGAGAAGATTCATTCTTCAAATTTCGAGCTGGCTTCTGAAATTTCTCCGAAGCAATATTAGGGGACCATGTCGGGCACAGAAATATTAGGGTAGCATGTCGGGCACAGCAATATTAGGGTAGCATGTCGGGCACAGCAATATTAGGAGAGCATGTCAGGCACAGCAATTTTAGGGGAGCATGTCGGGCACAGCATTATTAGTGTAGCATGTCGGGCACAGCAATATTAGTGGAGCATGTCGGGAACAGCAATATTAGGGGAGCATGTCGGGAACAGCAATATTAGGGGAGCATGTCGGGCACATCAATATTAGGGGAGCATGTTGGGCACAGCAATATTAGGGGAGCATGTCGGGCACAGCAACATTTTGGGAGCATGTCGGGCACAACAATATTAGGGTAGCATGTCGGGCACAGCAATATTAGGGGAGCATGTCGGGCACAGCAATATTAGGGGAGCATGTCGGGTACAGCAATGGGCTCTTACCTCCTGGTAAACATTTGCAACATCATTTATGATGTCATGGTATGAAAGGATAATATTGTGCTTCTTTGAAAAACATAGGCAACTGGCACTCAAAAAATCTCAGCGAACTTTCTGGAACAGACTTTTCTTTCGGCTGTCCCAAATTCCCCGAGAGGATAGCCTTGCTAATGAAATTAAGTTCATGTTGAATTTTGGACCAGACCATTTTCACCACGATGATAGTTGTGTCTTCTGTTATGTTTATACTAATTTTTATATTTTTAAAACTTTATGGGGAAACGAAATGGAGTTGTCAAGCTATTGCTAATTTAAAACAGTGAGTTTAAAAGTGTCTCATACTAAACAACTCTCATTTCTTAAGTACCATAAATATAGTGGGATAAGGCTCTTGTAGAGTTAGTTTTAAATTCCTTTTTTAACAGGAGGGTCTTGGATCTAATTAAGTAAAGTACAACTTTAGGTTATAGAAGATCCCTAAACAAATTGAAAGAAAAAAATCGTATGGAATACCATGGTAACATATGAAATTTAGTAAACCAAACTGAAATAGATTTTAAGATATCTATTTCACAATCACACACATACACATACGATTTAGAACTGGGGGTTCTTTTTCGTCTCAGAATGGTGTACAAAGTCGATATTTTGTGTACCGTTAAAGTCATTTCAGGTATCCGAGAAAATGAAAATAAATATTTGGTTTATTTATAGGATCCTTCCTCTTGTGGACATAAAAGTCATTAGAGTCTAATAACGTCGAATTTTTAGCTGCACGGACCTGAATTCATTATTTTACTTGGTTTTATCCATAGGTTATTCATTGTGCATTTTGTAATCGTTGTCATCTTATAAGATAATCCCCATGTAGAACATGTATCTTCTCTATGGGAATCACCAACCATTGATAAACTAAAAAAAAAATTTAGAATCTGTCTGATTAATTACTGGTGAATATTCAAAACCGACAAGAACAACAGTACTACGTAAGATCTGACACCTTGAAACACTGAAGGGTTGAAGAAGCAAAAGTAGGGATACTGCTTAGAGCAATTATTTGAAATACAACACAAAGATAACTAAATACAATCCTCTGATAGACATAAGGATAAAAACACCTTATTTTTTTCCGTTTGCAAGAACAACACATCCAAATTCTCGTTCTTTCCGTTTAGAGTTCGGGCGTAAAATGAGTTGCCTGCAGATACCTGGAAGCAAACATTTTATAAACATGTACAACGCTAGTAATAATGCAGGAATTGACACAAAATATAGTTAAGATTAGTACTCAATAATCTTATGCATGAAGTAGCGTCTGTAAGGGATAAGATAAAATACCGTAAAATGTTTTTGTACTGAAGAAGGCATGAGCCGAAACGTTTATTAATTTTTGTATTAGTTAATAAATGAAGCTTAAATTTATTGTTTTCTTACACAAATAGTTTGTGTAATTGTTTATTTATTAAAAAGCTTTATGCCCTCCAATTCTGTATGATATATTACAATGATTACATCTATCGCTGAGACGTTCAATGCTAACAGGCCGGCCGAGAACTAGACGAATCGATGCGGTTGAGAAGAACCTGCAGATGCTAGGGGTCGAAGAGTCAGGGAAGCGTCCAAACAGAGAAGAGTATCTGAGCTGACAAGAGTCGGTGCAGTGACCCACCACCCAACAATGGATGTAATGACATTGCGAGGATTATGTCTGAAAAGCTCTTCTGCACGTCGAAAACGTGTCAGCCCACTACGTTACGAATATCCCCATTGAATAAAAAATCTTTTTACAACGTACGGCAGAGGTTCTGAAAGTTAACGTAACTTCACTTAGAAGTCTGAGAACTCGATCTCCAGCCAAAAAGATCAAAACACTTGAGTTGGAATCGCGAGCTCATCGTCAGATAGATGAACGTGTTCACGGCCGAGTTGATCGATCTCAGCAGGTAGCAGACGTAACAACAGGCAATGAACAGGTTCCTCTGTCTGCCATTTCTGCTGAAGTCGCTGGCGACTCGCATTAGCGTGTGAACAAGTATCGTCGGGAAGAAGCAGACGATGAAGACCACGGCTATAACGATGACCATTTTTACCAGCTGCCTTTCGCGGACGGACACGGTGGAGATCTTGGCGGCGGCCGTGCTCCACCAGAGGGCGACTCTCCGCAGCGACCTTATCATGAAGAGCGTTGCAGCAATGACCACGAGGAATGACGTCATTTGGGCGGTGACGTTTAAGGTCAAGGTAATGTTCTCAAGCTCTTCGGCGTCAGGGGTGAACACCAGCCCGAGGACCGTCGCATTAAGGTGCGGGATGAACTTGGGCGATATCCGGTCAGCGATGTAGGCGGGAACGGTGTTGACCAGCATGACGATGTAAACAACGACCACAGTGAAAATAGTCCTCCTTGTCGTAATTATTGACTTGACGTACAGTGGCATAGAAATGCAGAGGAATTGCTCCGTGGCTATGAACGCCATCAGGCAACCGGCTATACGGCTGAACAGAACGCGGGTCACGCCGAGAACGACGTAGTCGAACGCCCGGACAAACTCGATGTAGCGGACGTCCCCAGGCATGCAAGGGTTGTAGATGACGCTGAATCCGACCATGGTCAGCAGCACGCCAATATCCGCGGCAGCGAGGGCCAACAGCGAGATGTTGGTGGTGTCCGTGAAGCCGAGCCTGATGAAGACGATGACGTTGACGATGTTGAGCGCGATGCCGGGAAGGGCTAAGGCGGGTGCGGCGACGACCAGAGATAACATGAAGGCCCTGAGTGCGTCATCACTCATCATAACGACCTGGGTATTGGGTAACTTCTGTTTGACATCAGGTGGGGAGCTAACGGTGTAGGATTGGTTCATGTTTCTTATTTTAAAAAATCACAGCTAATTAAAGAAAGTATTAAAATATATGATGAAAAGAGTTTTTTGTGAGCATTAAAATAGATCTAGTCTCATGATTACATCTGTTTTGAGTTGAATGGCATCCTCTACATTATTTCTAGCCTCACCCTATTGGTTTTTCCCACATTTCTTTGGCATGATAAGTCATCACTGGCTTGAAATCTATTATAAAAATGAACACTATTGGCTAACAACAATTTCTATATCACATCATTTTGCCTTTAAATAGGTTTCCTTGTCGTAAACATAATAAATTTAATTTTAAAAAAAAACACACACGCAAAAAAACTTCAAAAATATTAACATAAATTTAACAAACGTTTCACTAATTGTATATTATATTAAACAAAGTTGAAACGTTTAATAGAGATTTATTTTTGAAAGTTATAGCTCTTACTTAAATGTACATGGCAGAACTTAAATACCCACCACTTAAGTAGTTACATACGCATGCTGTTATTTATGCAATGTTTTATTGTCAGTGTATTTTTCTAGACAGTAGCGATCATGTAATTTGATGTAAAATTGTAAACTAATAAAAATGGGAGGGGTATGTGGAGCAAATTAGACGGTCGTTACGGAGGTTACAATTTTAATTTTATATTTAAAACAAACCTAAATTTTTCAGGACATACTATTTTAATGGTGGTTGTGGGGGCTTGGGTTGGTGCGAGTTGTTCTGAGGGCAGGTAATTGCATTGTCTTACAAACATTTGACCCTGAGCGTCTTTAAGTTAACCCTCGTGAGCAGACATTTAAGCTTTAGATCAATCATTTAGTCTATATTATAGGGGGATAATTATGTATCTGTGTTAACTTTCAGATGATTATCCCAGTTATCTACACCCAACCTTCTCCCCATTAATCAATAACAACTGCTGCTTACGTTCCACAGTAGTTGTTGATCATGGGGTCTGAGAACATTGCTGCAACACTACACGATTGACGAACAGTAGGTATATTTGTCTTCTTAGTTCAGATTAATTGAAGCCTAGTTTTGTATTGTCATATTTTATGGCGTTTTTTAAACTGTAAGAGTAACTTTTAAGAGATTATTAAAAATAACACAAATATTTATCATCTAAAAGCACCCAGGGCAGACTAATATACGATACTACAGTCGTACGTGTAAGGCTAAATCGCTATGATACCACACATCAGTTAAAGATATTGCTGGCTAACTTACAAAGCATCATGAAATATATATTATTCCAAGTCATTGGATTTGTACCGCTAGGACCTTATTGTAACATCTTATATCTTAATACAAGGTGTGCCGTATGATACAGGCTGCCGTGTGATACAGGCTGCCGTATGATACAGGCTGCCGTATGATACAGGCTGCCGTATGATACAGGCTACTGTGTGATACAGGCTACTGTGTGATACAGGCTACTGTGTGATACAGGCTACTTTGTGATACAGGCTACTGTGTGATACAGGCTACTGAGTGATACAGGCTACTGTGTGATACAGGCTACTGTGTGATACAGGCTACTGAGTGATACATGCTACCGTGTGATACAGGCTACTGTGTGATACAGGCTACTGTGCGATACAGGCTACTGTGTTATACAGGGTACCGTGTGATACAGGCTACTGTGTTATACAGGCTACTGTGTGATACAAGCTGCTGTGTTATACAGGCTACTGTGTTATACAGGCTACTGTGTGATACAGGCTACTGTGTTATACAGGCTACTGTGTGATACAGGCTACTGTGTTATACAGGCTACTGGGTTATACAGGCTACTGTGTGATACAGGCTACTGTGTGATACAGGCTGCTGTGTAATACAGGCTACTGAGTGATACAGGCTACTGTGTGATACAGGCTGCCGTGTGATACAGGCTGCAGTGTGATACAGGCTGCAGTATGATACAGACTGTCGGTGATAAAGGTTTTACTGTGATACAGGCTGTACTGCGATACAGGCTGTACCCTGATAAGGCTGTACTGTAATACATGCTGTACTGTGATACAGACTGTACTGAGATTCAGGCTGTAGTGTAATACAGGATGTACTGTGTAATACAGGCTGCCGTGTGATACAGGCTGCCGTGTGATACAGGCTTCCGTGTGATACAGGCTGTACTGTGATACAGGCTGTACTGTGATTCAGGCGGTAGTGTGATATGGCTGCCGTATGATACAGGCTGCCGTGTAATACAGGCTGCCGTGTGATACAGGCTACCGTGTGAGACAGGCTGTACTGTGATACAGGCTGTACTGTTATACAGGCGGTATTGTGATATGGCTGCCGTATGATACAGGCTGCCGTGTTATACAGGCTGCCGTGTGATACAGGCTGCCGTGTGATACAGGCTGCCGTGTGATACAGGCTGCCGTGTGATACAGGCTGCCGTGTGATACAGGCTACCGTGTGATACAGGCTGTACTGTGATACAGGCTGTACTGTGTTTCAGGCGGTAGTGTGATATGGCTGCCGTGTAATACAGGCTGCCGTGTGATACAGGATGCCGTGTTATACAGGCTGCGGTGTGATACAGGCTGCCGTGTGATACATGCTGTACTGTGAAAAGGGCTGTACTGTGATTCAGGCGGTAGTGTGATATGGCTGCCGTATGATAAAGGCTATAATATGATAGAGGCTATCGTTTTAAAGGTCTTATACAACGTGCAGCCTACTGTTTTGTCTTTCCTAGTATGTATGCACCACATTCTCTTCTGTTCTATCTCTGCAAGTATTGGTCGCATGTCTCAACACATTCGGGCGATTACACAAGACAAACAGTGCACCGTCTTCCGACACTTCGATGGACACGACCATATGGGAATCAAGGACCTGGCAGAAACTGTCATTGTCTCCTGCATAAAAACACCCGGGCGGATCAAGCTTAAAATCAGATTAATAGAAAATCTTAGTGCACTCGCCCCACATGGGATGAATGTGGTGTTTGCTTTGGCCATCTTGACGCTTTCCTATATAAATTCGGGTTGTCATCTCTCAGCTTCAATTTCTTCTATTCCTTGCATTTTACCCCCAATAATGTTCTATATTTTATTTTTTTTTAAATTCGTTTTGTTTTTGTATTGTATGTCCGTTAAAAAAGGCTCTAAGCCGAAAAGTGCGCTGTTTTGTTACGTCCTGTCAGGCTAAACCTAACCTTGTTTACGTCTGTTCCATTAAATTTTTTATGGATTAGTTCAAATTTCATTGTTAATTTTTAAAAAATTTCATTTTAATTTCAATGAATGTAATTTTTTTTTTTTTGTTTATCAAGTAAAAAGCAATTTTTAATTTTAAAAAAATCATTTTTCATATTTAAAAAGCTTACTTTAAAGTTTGCACTTAATTTTTTAAAAAAAATTTATTATTTAATGGAGAATTTTGTACGTAAAAGAAAAAAAAAACTATTTTTAATTATGAATAGTTAATTATTTATAAATCAATAGAAAGAAAAACAAAACATTATCTGCTTAATTGATTAAAATAATGTGTAATATATTTTTAAGCGATTAATCGTTTAAGTTCATCTTTAATTTCCGCCGCCTTAAAAATAACGTTTTCAAGTTCAAGAAATGACAGCTTTCAAAATTCAAGTCCAGAAAAATTGTCTTCCTGAAAAAAAAAATGTATGTCCGTGAATAAAGAGTATTTTTTTTATGTTAGAAAAAGTATCACTGCCCTGCAATCTTTTGGTTTGTGTTTGTGTGTGCTTCAGTGTTCAATTTTGACTAAATAAGAGGAACTGAAATTCAAGCAATGTTAATATTTTTGAAGTTTCTAGGAATTAAAAGTATTTTAAACAATAGTTTTTTTAGTTTTACATGTTGGGTGTTTTAATTATTGCTCATTTTAAAGGAAATTGAAAACAATGTTATCACTCCTTGTAACATTAGAGTTTACAAAACTTGCATAATTTCTTTGTTTTAAAAAAATACACTTAGCGAAGGGGCTCGTCAAATGTTTATTAACATTTTAGATCTAAAAGTTTAGTTTTTTTCGTTCGTCCGTCAAATCGACGAGGACCACTCTAGTCATCCGAGGGTTGCTGGGTTGCTGGGACTTGTTTGTTTTGCCTATGTGTGCCTAAGTTTAGTAAATAATATTGGTAGAACAAGATGCTTAAGGGGGCTACTATAAGTGAAGCCATCTTAGAAAAACAATACAAGGCCTGCTACGTCTGCAAGCGATATGGACTAGTGGCGTTGCTAGGGGATGCGTAGGAGGCGGGCCGCCCCGGGTGACACCACCAGGGGGATGAGATCAAAACTTTAAAATGCTATATATATTCCCGTTATTTATCACTGGAAAACACGAAGGACTTATATGAATTAAATCATGAGGGAGTGACACCATGAGCTACCGCCCGGGTGTCACCATGAGCTACCGCCCCGGGTGACACCAACCCTAGTGACCACTCTGATATGGACTCTCTTACTTACAGCAATAGTTAAAGTAGTGATTAAATTGCTCGTTACCCCGGAAAGTAAACACACACACACAAAAAAGTCGAAACACAGTAATTAACAGTTCTCAGTTTAATACAGTTAAACTAATAATAAGCTACCACACGATACCTGTTGTAAGGAAATAATAAATGTAAATTGCCAACTCTTAACTTTTAACGATATAGAACAATAACTAATTTAATAATGAAAAAAGATGAATGCTAACACTAATAGCTGATAGCGTTGGCGTTTAATGTAGATCAGTAGAGGATTAACAATGGCAATATCAAGTAACAACAAATAGTTGCCATCCTAGCTCATGCGATGAAGTATTTTTCTCTCAATTTTCCTACTTTATGTTTTAGTCCCGATAAACACCTATATAACTATAATTCTCAATAGAACATCCTAAATTCTAGAACAACAACTTTTGTCTTTGTTAAATTGATTTAAATTGCTCGAGGAAAACTTGTAAACAACCCTAGTGTCTTGAATTCGCATTACGTCAAAGAAAGATCTGTCTCTAACGGCATTTCTAACCGAAAGTGATGAGGAAATGTAATCTGAACTGGATTAGTTTAGAAAGTTATCCATTTTCTTATTTTCAGAATACATGGAGGTGGAGTGGTTTGATCATATCTTAGAAATAAGACCAACGACACACTTTTTCCAGTCAATAATAAAAAACGTAAAAAAAAAAAGTGTTTGACTATAAATTCCTTAGATCTACATCTGAGACATAGATATAATGATTTTCATTGTGATACGCAGGGCAAAACATATCAGAAAATATAACATTCTAGTAAGATATATTTCTCTTTAAACATTTTTAATATAATGTGCATCGATCGTAAATATTTTTTTAAAGTAATGTCAATGTATCACATTATTGCGTGATATGAATGGTTGTTGAACATATTACGTACTACAACACTAATTCTCAAGATATTCAATGATATAAAGAGATAAATGAAATATTTTAAAAATTCAATAGTTCAATTACTGTCAGTTCGATCTTAAACTTTAATACATCATTTTAATCACGGTCAGTCGCACGGGCTCAGACATCACAAGTAAATATAATGGATTTAAAAACATATGACTTCATACTTCAGTTCACCAAACTGCTTCGTTTGTAAATAATCGTTTAGAAGCACAACACAAAGATGAACTTTATTTGTGGATAAATACTTTTTAAAGAAAAAAAAAATAAAAGAAAAGAAAGAGTGAGAGATAAATTCACTTTTGTTTGAGATCAAATGCTCAAAACATTTAAGCCCGTGCGAACTCATTATTATTAAATACAGGTATAGATCTACAAGATACGTCACAGTCATATCATATGAATTAACGCACTGCAAATGTTAAATAACATTTCAAACAAAATGGATGGTGCACAACTTTTTACGCTGTCATTTTTCTCTTTTAAATTGGACACGGACCAATGAACCTTACAGGGGACATTGGTATCCAAAACACAAATTTGAACAGCCACCATCACAACTATAATATGTCCAACGTTAGGGGCCGTACATACAAAAACATCACGTGATTCTGGCCTAATTTTCACTCCCCCCAGTCCCACCCCCCCCCATCCATCACGCCTCTTTACAAAAAATGCAGAGCCAACCTCATCTTATATGATGTCCCTTTCTAATTGAAAATTGGGATGTTTCAAATACTTTTTTTTGGTCATTCTAGTACGTATTTATTGTGTGGCTGCACTCTAATTTCACAACAAGACTGAAGCCATATAAAACGCCATAATATAAATTGTAAGAAATCAAATATTTAAGTGATTTTTTTTTTTAAATGCCAGTTTTGATTTGACATATCTAAAACTTTCTCCCCCCTAGTTGTCACACATTGTCACAAACGTTTGACACTACTTCCCCCTTAGGTTCGTGACGTCATTTATGCACTGTCCTTATCTATCTATTTTTTCTTTCTTAGTATAGCCTGGAGGAGAGGCAAGCCTTTAAGTACACAAACAAACATACAAACTGAAAACATATCCTTTCAATTTTATGTGACCTCCATGCATGCATTAAATTTAAAAAACGCCAAAATATTAGCATTTGTAAATTTCTTGCCAATTATTAGTCTACATCGGGTTGTGAAATAAACGCAAAACGAGAGGTAATAATTAATTTTTAGAACAATGTTTAAGAAGGATTGTTTTTTTAACAAATCTGTTACATTTCAACCTACACGAAAGACTCGCATGTAAGACTTGAGACGACTTATAAATGAATTTCAATTTAAAAATGGTTAATGGGGTTTTCCCACAGTGTGAATGTTAACGTTACAAAATGTTTACGTTGCGTGCGCATTATATTGACACATTCTTGGTGTAATGTAGCATAAGGGTAAATGAGATCAAAGAGAAAGTTGTGATAGTAAGCAATTGATAGTGATTGTTGTTGGTTTTTTTTTTTTTTTTAAGATTTTAAATTTTTTAAATGCAATCTAAAAAATCAAAGAATGATTGCCCTTGAATTTTAAAAAATTGCAAATTCTATGTTGGAAATTGCATTTAAAAACTCATTCGAGTTGGTATTTTTTTCCTCAAGTTTCTTCAAATTAGATTTTAAGAAAATGAATTAAAAGACATAAATCAGCTTTGATGCCAAATTTGTCTAAGTAAAGACACACACACAAAACAAAAAACAAATATAAACAATAATGCTGCTGGGTTTTTTTGCGTGCGGGCCAAGTCTTTTCAACCATTCTAAGATGTCTGGTAAAGAAAAAAAAACTTCCGAAAAATCTGCTTCTTCGGCCACAGCTATGAAGATATTCTACACATTTTTTAAAGGCTTTGACGTCAATACTAATATTAAAATCTATTGTGACAAAACTTTTCTTTTATCTTCTCTGGATATCTTAAATATTGAGAGAAATTTGTCTCTGAACTTTGAACTCATCCTTAAGTAGATGAAGATGTTCAATGTAGAGTTGATGGCGTCCAAGATGAAGAATATGATGCAAAAGAATTGAAACATGTTCTTGTTCTTCCCTTTGATGTTGAAGTCCTTGACGAATATCATCACCAAGTTACAGATGACTGTGGGCAGTGAGCAGACGATGAAGACATTTGATATCAGGAGGACCATCTTGACCAGTTGTTTGTCACGGCCGGTCACTTGTAGAGACTGTGATGACGATGACGTTGACCTTCTCCATTTCGATACCTTGACCAGTGACCGGACCAACCCGAGAGTGGACACAACGACGACTACGAATGACGCGACTTGGGCCATGATATTCACGGTCAGGGTAAAATACTCCAACTGGTCAGCATTAGTGGACAACACTATCCCGGTCACAGTGACATTTGTCAGTGGGTTGAACATCGACCCGATCTGGTTAGCCACAAACTGGGGCATCGTGCAGGACATGAGGATGACGTAGATGCTGACCACTACGAAGGTCGTCCTCCTGGCCGTCACTATAGACTTAACGTGAAGCGGGAAAGCCACGCACACGAACCTCTCGGCCGTTATGAACGCCGTAAGACAGCCGGCGATTCTACAACACAGGACGTGGGTTGTGCCAAGTACGACGTAGTTAACGGCATCTATGGTTTCAAAGGGCGTGACCTTCAATGTCAGCGGGTTGAAAATGATGCTGTAGCCGATTATTGTCAAGAGGACGCCAATGTCGGCGATGGCGAGGCCCAGCAAGGAGATATTGGTGGTGTCTGAGAAGCCGAGACTTATGAAGACGATGATGTTGAGAATGTTGAACACGATCCCCACGGCTCCTACAGCAGCGTACAAGACGACGACGTTGACTGTCATGAATATCGACAACAACTCATCGCTGATTACGTCCATGTCGAGAGCTCCGACGAGTTCTTCACTCTCAGCCATTTTTTAGATTAATTAAACACCTCAAAACAACCGAGAGACAAGTCAAATTTATTATGTCTTGTTAGCGGAAGATTTGTCTAAAAATCTCTCAAAGTCGGTCTTTACATCAAGACAAATTATAGTCTCGAAACGTTGGAAATTTACAGATAAGTTGTTATAATTTTATGTTGGCTCCTCAACGGCAATTATCAGAATTAATTGACTATAAGGAGAGTCGTGGTTTGAACTACAAGTTTTATGTCTGAACTCCCTTGTTAGGTTTTAATGCGTATCATTACACTGACGCGCCCAACACCTTCGGTGGCTCTCCAGCCGCATACCAAAACCTACTCATTAAATTAGAAAATTAACGTCTTTATCGTCCTGGCTTAAAAAAATATATTTAAAAAATTTAAAAAAAAAACAAAAAACTAATCATTGTGCGCGGACTATCTAATAAAATATGGAAGTGAAAAACAAAGAAATTCTTGACGACATTTTCCGTTCTAGAGTTCTGATTAACGCGTTGCGCAGTGTAAACATACATGCAGAAATTCACAATAGCCTGTCAGGTGAATCAGACTATATTAGTCCTATAATGCGTTTAATTTAACCCCGAACGCTCGAGACTACTACAAGATCAAGAGAATCAGTGTGTTCTCAAAATATAATCAGCGTACTTGTTCAAATATACAATTAAAGCTCTGGGTAAAATTCTTTGGATGTGCGACAAATTTTCATTTGCTTTTAAAAAGAAAAGAGACAGAACTTTAAAATCTATTTATATTCATGATGAAGTATCACTGCATACAAAATGACTGCACAAAATAAACGCAATCTAACAGACGAACGATGTTTAACATTTAAATTTGTATAATTTAAAATTTATTTTGTTTTTTAAAAAAATAATACCTTTAAAAAACGTATAATAATCCTCTAAGCACCAGGAATCAGTTGATTTAAAAACATATAGTAATATACAACATATGAATAAAGTGAATTAAAATAACACGTTGATAATTATAATTATTCTAGTATTCGCCACCACCCCCCAAGCTGTTTTTATGGGGGTTTTTGTTGTTGGTTTTATTGCATTTCTTTTTAAATATTTTTTTTCGGTGTATGTGACTAAAAACGTATTAGCTTGATTTTCTAAATTATCTTAATTGCTTCAATTTACTAATGTGTACCTTTAGTTTTTCTCGTGCCCTCGAGAGGGAACCAGACGATGAGGCGGCAAGGCGTTTCTAATTGTTTGTCGCAACATTGTCAGAGATTCGCTAACCACCTTTTATTGATTTGCGACACCACTGTCGGATACTTCTTATGCGACTTTCAAAGATTGGCTAAAAGATTGGGTAATAACTCTTGTAGATTGACTATGGCAAAGTCAAAGATTGGCTAATAATTGTTTGAGTATGATTAAAAAAACAGTCAGAGGATGGCTAAACAACTGTTGGAGATTGGCTAAGAATCTGTCAGTTTGGCTAAACAACTGTTGGAGATTCGCTAAATATCCTTAAGATATTAGTTAAACAAAGGTCGGAGATTCGCTAAACAACTTTTAGATAGTAGTTAAACAACTTTTGCAAATTGGCTAAAAACTATCGATTAGTGTCTAAACAACTTTCAGATATTAGTTAAACCACATTCGGAGACTTGCTAGACGATTTTCATTTGGTATCCGCCGAAGAAGATTAAAGGAACCACAATGTTTACTTGCTGATTGAGTGTCAGGTATTTTGCCAAGAAACTCACATAGATAAGCTCTCAGGGTTTAACTGGATCAGAGTTAGAGATCAGCAGAGAAGCTTTCATTGTTTAACTGGATCACAGAGATCACCAGAGAAGCTCTCAGGGTTTAGCTGGATTACAGTTAGAGATTAGCAAAATAACAAGCTGAATGTCGTGGAGTGTATTCTTAATGTACTGTTAGTGTTTCTTACTATTTAAGTTAATGTTCTCTTAGCACGCATTTTCTTATTTAATTATCAATAAATAATATTTTCAAACTATAATTTGACATTTCTCAATGATTTGCTAACATCATGACGATATAAGATAATCAATATAGTATAAAAATTATTGAAAACCTTGCAACTACAGAACACATGTTGTCAAAGTTTTGATGATAAAAAATATTGAAGGACGAGTAGCATGAAGAGGTTTTAGACGAGGAGGGGGGCATTGATGAAATTTACCCCGGGTGCAAAAAAAATAATAAAACTCTCCGTGCAAAATCAGAGATACCAATAGAGCAGTTGAGCCCTAGCAATGCAGAAGTCAAACGCAATTAAAAAAATCGAGCTATATTAAGGAAAATAATAATAATAATAATAATAATAATAAAATGGTAATTTATATAGCGCTGTATCCCAGCATGGAGCCAGGCTCACGGCGCTTTACATGGAAATAAAAATACATATAACAATAAAAAGAAACATTCATATCATATTAACTACATAAATGACAATACGCTATACTCAATACATCAGCTACGGTAATCATTTAAAACCCAGCATGGACACTATTGGAACCAGATATCATTGTCTAGGATTTCGGTTTTAAAACTGGATGGTGGAACACATTAGAAAAAAGGCGTCCATGAAATAGGGTGACACCGCGACTGCTGGAAGTTTAGAAGAATACACGCATCAGTCTTGCAGTTCATATCAGTAGTGGAAAACTGAGTCACCAAGAGTCTGTTGGTTAGCATGAAGCAAAAAATAGTATCGCCCTACAAACTCGTATATACATTATCTTATCTCATCTGTTAGAGACGCTCCTGCTTGACGAAAGATTGTTGCGTCCTACGCTTATAATTAACAAGCATAAATATAAAAAGAGCTCAAACTGTCAGCCGGACCACTGAAACAATAGAAAACCTATAGGCTTCGTGCCACTTGCTTGACATAGCAATGGATGGTAGGTTGACGACGGGGTCCAATTTCATACAAATGGGGTGCTGCTCAGCGAGCAAGTTGACGAGATGCCGGCCAGCGCGCTTTAAGAAAGAAATCAATCTTTATGGAAAATATACGCAGTTTACGGCTACTGTTGGAAGGCGTAAAAGGATGTCTAGTGTGCAGGCTGAGTTCTACTTTAATTTTGGACGTAGGTACAAGCTATAAGAAAGGGAAGAAAGCGTTTGACCTAACGGCAATATCATAGAAACTTCGCCCTAAAAATACATATATATGATTGGCATACAAATCTGTATTTCTTTTTTTAAATGTTTGCATACTGAAAAAAGAAGACATTTCTATTAATCAATTTGAGTGCACATACATCAAGTGCACATAGTCAAATGCAAGAGCTGTGATCGCAGAATGTAAAATTCATCCGGAAATAGAATAGATGTATATCTATATCATTATGTCAATAAGTCGCAGACCTGATTATACTCGCCTTGCTTCACAGCATGCTAACCGACTGCTGCTCTATTGGATTTAAAGATCTTTTTTAATGACTTATCAGTGGTTGGTTTGGTGTTTCTTCTACTTCCACCATGTTCTTATAACTGAAGGAAAACCTGGCGACGTTTGGAAGTGGCTATATCTGATATAATTTCATTTAACGACCCCCCTTCCACATAGACAATATAGTCTTGATACTGAGCTGATCTTGAATAGTTGTTGATCGCGTATAGATTTTAATAAGCTGTAGTAACTAGGGAATTTTAAAGTATTCGAGATGTAATGTGTGTGTTAGGAAAGTCACTATAAAGATAGTTTACTTGAAAAAGCAAACTGCAGACTATTAAAAAGGATCTTTATTGGTGACTGTAGGAATTATGGAACTCAATAAATGAAAATCTCCAGCTAGTATGAAACCATCAAGATCCTTACGCTCGCAGGCTGTCAGCGGTTTTCTGCAGAATGGAATTCAATAAGTTACATTAAGGTAATAGTTGAAATTTACTTTTTAAAATCCAAACCAGCAATTAAACTTCGTAACACTGTCCATCGACATTTCAACAACCTGGTTTTAAAATATGTGAAAAATTTGTCTTGTGCAATTATAAACCCTTTTCTTTTCCTTTGTATGTAAATGTTTTTTTTCTTTCACTTTCCAATCACGTCCCTTATAAAATGGGTTCAACTCCTAAATTTATTGCGATTTCTTTTCCTGATGTTATTTGAAAACCGTCATTTGTAATGATTAAAACCATTTTTAAACTATGTTCCATGCACTTAACAGCAGTTGCTAGTTTGACGGAGCTATTATATTTGTTATTATTGTTTTTATTTGATGGTGTCATTTAAATATGAACAATACGCCGAATCAAAAAGCAATTTAAACCATTGAAATTTAAGTTCTTAAGTTGTTTGCACAATTACTTGGCTTCTATTCTGGCTTTTCTATCACAACTTTTTCCCTGAATCTTCGACAAGTGCATCACAGATTAAGCCTTTACACTTTCCACACGGTTTCTTCACGTCGTTTTACAAAGTGTTTTCACAGAAATACGTTTAACATACTTGGAAAAGATAGTCCATCACTTTGTTGTACAAATTAATGTACAGTAAATGTATAGCTTCATGATAAATACAAAGTAAGAATGTAAGGCATGTCATAATATAAAATATACACCTAGCCCCCTATAAAAAACCCAATAGAGTCTGTTGAATCACTCAGCACAATAGATTTAGAACCGTTACAATTTTAAAACCGTTGAGGTATGTCCATCGACGCAAAAGGGACGCTGTCCTTGAAATGGACAAACATTCTGGAAAGTATGATGGGTAATGGGAAATTATATAGGACGCTACTACAAATTAATAATAGGTAATCACGTTAAAGATGCCTAAATATTTTCAAATGCATGCATGCGAACACGTAATAAACAGTTGGTACATGCCAACTGACCAACCCAAATGAGAGCTGCACGCTGACCCACTCCATAGCCCATGGGTAGAATCCTATTGTAACTGTTAGGAATGTAGGGCAGATGCAACCTTAGCGTGGCCAGTGGTCCTTAAATGCTGTACCCAAACCTTTCAGCAGTCTCTCTCGCAGAAGATTCACAGTGCACCAGGTCTGAGTTGACTGTTGAATAGAGTTTGAGCCTAGCTGAGAAATTTGTTTTCAGGTTTGAGCAGTACTTAAAATAATCAATGTATTTTGTATAGCTCAAATGTATTTGTATGTTATTTAATGCTTTATTCCCTATATGCTTTGTTGATTAATACGTTTATTAATATGTTTATTACTATAAATAATTAAATAAAATAGTCCATATTGTCTCAGCTAGTAAAATAGGAGTAACGTTAGGAGTAAAGAAAGTATTTAAAAGTTGTTAGTAAAGTATAGTAAAGTTGTTTGTAAAGCTAGTAGGTAGACGAAGAAACCACTAAGCTAACATGCCAGGCAGAAGACGCGCTGGTGGAGCGAGGAAGGGAAAAGGTGACCTTGTCTCACACTTGAGGACTATAGTAGAAGACGGTCAGCGCTGTAAACAACCCAGGTTCACTCGGCTCACGTAGCAAGTGCTGGACCTCGTCGGGGAAAGAAATCCCACGATCTATTTAAGAGACGCTACGCTTGACTGTGGAGCGATAAGTGCCGTGACGCTAGGCAGACCGTCAACCATCTACTTGACCACCCCTATAGACCACAGAAAAGTCCGGTCATAATCACATATTGTCCATTGTAGTCTTTGTCGAATGTTTAGTATTCGGTGTATGTTAATCAGTATTGTCAACCTATATATTATATTAGGTATATATTTTATTTGTTTATTCATTCTTGTATATATATATGTATTAAAAATTTTCTGTTGTTATACAGAAGCGTTTTTGGTTAGTATGTATTTGTATAATCATTGAAGAATAATTAGAAATTTTTCTTGGGGGGCTAGAGCCAAATTATTATTAATATTAAAAGTATAGCTATTACCCTAGACAACCAGTCATATGGGTGCTGGTGTCTATACCCTATAGCCCAGTACTCTCAGCTCCTATTCTCACCCTCAGCTCCTACTCTCACTCTCAGCTCCTATTCTCACTCTCAGCTCCTACTCTCACCCTCAGCTCCTACTCTCACTCTCAGCTCCTATTCTCCCTCTCAGCTCCTACTCTCACACTCAGCTCCTATTCTCACTCTCAGCTCCTACTCTCACCCTCAGCTCCTATTCTCACTCTCAGCTCCTACTCTCACCCTCAGCTCCTATTCTCCCTCTCAGCTCCTACTCTCACCTTCAGCTCCTATTCTCACTCTCAGCTCCTACTCTCACCCTCAGCTCCTATTCTCCCTCTCAGCTCCTACTCTCACCCTCAGCTCCTATTCTCACTCTCAGCTCCTACTCTCACTCTCAGCTCCTACTCTCACTCTCAGCTCCTACTCTCACTCTCAGCTCCTACTCTCACTCTCAGTTCCTACTCTCACTCTCAGCTCCTACTCTCAATCTCAGCTCCTACTCTCACTCTCAGCTCCTACTCTCACTCTCAGCTCCTACTCTCACTCTCAGCTCCTACTCTCACTCACTCAATATCGTTTTGGTTTTGGCTTCCTTATGTCTCGTAAGACGACGGAATTTTCTGTGATCCTGTGAGATTTATGCACGTGGTCTTGCAGCTTCTGCTGCGGCTGTACAAGCCCACTAGCGAATGACAGCCTTTGCTGCACTTCTCACACTGAAAGGTAGTGCTGGTGGTTGGCCTAATTGCTCTGCATTTCCTCAATATTGACACTCCTACTAACCATAGGCAGTGTGTACCTCCCCACCGGTCGTGTCCCTACTCATCATGAGACTGACCGCCCCGTACTGTAAACGCGACTGTTATGTGGTCAGTCACTCTGCGTGAACTCCACTGACCTCGAGGGCTGGATTAAACCTGCAGTGACCCGTGACGGTCATCTAACGCTGACTGCTGATGTCAACTCTAGCAGACGGCTACACATGCGTGTTATATTTAACGTTTCATGACACACTTTATAAGTTGTATTTAATTTACATGATTATTAGAAAATGCTACAATCAAAAACATAACAGGTCGAGGTCAAAAGGGGCCCATTCCCCCAGAGAAATTTTTCAATGTTGACTATTTTCAAAGATTTATTTCAAATGTAACGGGCAAATGAGCTGAAAACCAAATATTATCAATTAATACAAGAACGTGACATCGAGGTCTCTCAATACACAGTATACTCGTGACATTTGTGAGTAGCACATGGCAGTGCATATTAACATTTGTGAGTAGCACATGGCAGTGCATATTAACATTTGTGAGTAGCACATGGCAGCACATATTAACGTTTGTGAGTAGCACATGGCAGCACATATTAACGTTTGTGAGTAGCACATGACAGCACATATTAACGTTTGTGAGTAGCACATGGCAGTGCATATTAACATTTGTGAGTTGCACATGGCAGTGTATATTAACGTTTGTGAGTAGCACATGGTAGCAAATATTAACGTTTGTTAGAAGCACATGGAAGGAAGCACAGGAAGCTGCACATGGGCCACACATATTAACGCTTGTGAGTAGCACATGGCAGCACATATTAACGTTTGTGAGTAGCACATGGCAGCACATATTAACATTTGTGAGTAGCACATGGCAGTGCATATTAACGTTTGTGAGTAGCACATGGCAGCACATATTAATGTTTGTGAGAAGCACATGGCAGTGCATATTAACATTTGTGAGTAGCACATGGCAGTGCATATTAACATTTGTGAGTAGCACATGGCAGTGCATATTAACATTTGTGAGTAGTACATGGTAGCAAATATTAACGTTGGTTAGTAGCACATGGCAGCACATATTAACATTTGTTAGTAGCACATGTCACCGTATGCTAACGTTTGTGAGTAGCACATGGCAGCACATATTAACGTTTATAGCAGCACATGCCATCACAAATTAACGTTTGTGAGTTGCACATGTCATCACATATTTACGTTTGTGAGTAGCACATGTCATCACATAATAACGTTTGTGAGTAGCATATGTGATAAAGACGAAATTTGTGTTTTTCTATTTTCATAGATTAAAAAGTATATAAGAACACTTTTAAAGTCTTTTATTGGTACCGTTTATAAAATTAACTTATGCAAGAGGCCAAGATTTGAAAAATAAAGACAACAACAAAAAGAGACAACAAAAATTAAGTTGACTTTTAAAATATAATAAAAGTATTGTTTTAAAAAAAGCGTTTTCTAAATGGAATTACTTTAGTGTAGCGCTCTCAGAGCACGTAAAAAATGCGAAAATTTGGACTAAAACTATTTATGTAACATCTTTAAACAACCAGTGGTGTAGTTAGGGTTGGTGTCTGCCGATATGTGAAACTCATGGTATAACCACAGATCCACAGCCACCCCATCTAGTTTCTCGATTTCCCCTCAGGAGTTTTACCACAAACATAGAGATTATGTGACTTTATAGTATCACAAAATAATACCAACAACCCTTACACTTGCCACACACAAACACAGAAAATCTGTATTTACTTTGTACATTAAACAAGTGCCTTTCTACAAACTTTTGTGTGTGTGAGTTTCGAGCTATAATTTTGCTTTGTATTCAAAGTGTGATGGGGGGAGGGGGTATTTTCGGGGGGAAATTTTTTTACAGGGTCGGGGTGGGAGAAATTATTTTAATTTAAAGGGACAAATTTTCTTCCCCGAGGATTAGTTTTAAAATAAATCAACATGTGAAATAGTCTGTGTGGGCGTGGGGTGCTTTATGGCATCGACGGCAATTTGAATCCCATTTTTAAAAAAAAACACAAATAGTAAGGAACATTGTCTTTTCTTATGGAAATATTACTTTCCGTGATTTTTCTCTGGCACGTATAGAAATGTGCAGCAGATCCGTACCACACTACAACGAATTTTCGAAATTCAAGTTAAGTTTGAAGAAAATGGAGTGAGTATCATTGTGTAAGTGTAAGGAATACATTTGACTGTTATAGATTACGATTCTCAAAATACGTCCAAGGACGTTCCACCGCATAGTTTCGGTGACATATAGCCTTAGAGTAACAGTACTGATTAGCAGGAGTGAGACACTTCAAGATGGGAACACAGTATTGAATGATGAATAAAATAATGCACCAAAAATAACTGATTTTGAAAGTCCTCATAAATGTGTTCAATATTTAAAAAAGATCTATTTTTTTCAGCTAGTGATTGGCTGTAGGAAGGAGTCTGTTGAAATTTGAGGGACCAATCGCTATTGAGGACCGTAAAGATAACTGCCATTTATTATATAGGATGTTCTAGTTTTTATTGAAATGAAAGGCAATAGTTCTTACGAACTGAGTATTTTGATGTTTCATTGTGTATATTAAAGTCCAGACTCGGCTAAAATGCCCCTGTTTAGTTTTATTTTGACATCAAATGCTACTAACAATTAAGGCAAGGGAAGGATATTTTTATTTAGAATCACAATACAAATTTTAATACTCAGGGCGCAGGACAAAGAGTTTATAGTACGTGGAACGAGACCAGTTAGACGGGTAAAATAAAGGATCGGATGCGGAAAAAACATACAAATACACAAACTAATTGTGTAAGAGGACAACAAATTTAAACTTTATTTATGATCTAATACTACAGTAGACGTTTCGGCTAATGCCTTCATCGGTACAATAAAATACGTACTAAAATACAATGAAATGTGTACTTACAGAAAACTTAAAACATATTATATGATACGCAATTCTTTGCAAGATGTGTAATAAAATTTACGTGGGGGAGACAGGTCGTTGTCTTGGAGATTGGTTTAGAAAACACATGTACAATATATATAAACAGGCTGATTTCCTATGACTAAAGATTTTAACAGTGTTAACCATAATGGCATTTTAAGTATTGCAATTACTCGTATTCTATATGCAACCAATACCCATAAAGAATTAACAAAGAAAATACACTCATAAAACGATTTGGTATGTTGGCTTCATATGGAATTAATCAAATTTAATATTTTTCATTAATGAAAAATCATTTTCCCGATGTGGTTTTAACTGTAACTTAAAATACTTCAACTTCCTCCTTTTTCCTATATTCTGTGTCTTTGTTTGTTTTTGTTTTCCATTTCTTTCATTTTACATTAAATTTAATAATATCATATCTTTTAAGACATATTTAAGTACGTATTTCATAGTATTACACTGATGAAGGCATTAGCCGAAACGTCTACAGTAGTAATAGATCATAAATAAAGTTTTAATTTATTGTCTTCCTACAAAATAAGTTTGTGTATTTTGTATTTTTTTGAAAAGCTTTATGTAGTCCAATTTTTTAGTAAAAAAGAAAATAATGCTCATTCTTTTTCTTCTGTTTATTTAGGACAAATGATAAAATATTCTTATCTTATGGACACTGTATTTCTCCTCAAATATACGTCAGGCACAAATCAGAGCTGTCTGAGCTGAATCCGATTTCCCAGCCTCCACTAGGACTCAAAAAAGGGTCGAACATGTAATTTAAAAAAAAAAAAACTAACCTTCAGTGGCAAAGCTAGGGAGGGGAGGGGTTACAAATTTGAATGTGTGCTGGGCATCCACTAGATTGGGTGGCACAAAGGTGTTTACGATTTTAAAAAATAAAATAAATATTACGCAACCACGTTGTACGCGGGGCCCCGAAGAAGAGGACAAGCTCCCCCGCCCAACCGCCCAACAAATCCCTAGTTAAGCCACTGCATTTTTTAATTGAACCGATAAAGCACGCCTAAAGAGCTTTAAATAATGTACCTCAATTTCTAGCTTTATTGCAGAGGGTTTTAATATGTACACGTTTTTAAAGTGTTACCAAACTATTTCTCTAATAAATACGTTCATGTTCGCTAATGACCATAGAAACGTTAGCGGTAATTTTTGCTGGTTTTAGATTGTGTAGAAAACGCTTCTACTGCTTCACTTGTGTGCTGGAAAAACTGATCATAGAACCACCTGAATGACCGCTGCCACAGCTGTGAAGATGTTGTTTAGACTGTTCAGAGAATTTCAACACATTTACTCAACTCTACTGTACAGAAACTTTTCTTTTATTTTCAATACCGAAATTAAATATTGTAAGAAACCTGTCTCTGAACTTTGAACTCATTTTCAAGTAGATGAAGATGTTCATTGTAGAGTTGATGGCGTCTAAAATAAAGAATATGATGCAGACGAAAATGAACAAATTCTTGTCCTTCCCTTTGATGTTGAAGTCCTTGACGAATATCATCACCAAGTTGCCGATAACTGTTGGCAGTGAGCAGACAATGAAGACAGTTGATATCAGGAGGACCATTTTGACCAGTTGTTTGTCACGACCGGTCACTTGTAGAGACTGAGAAGACGATGACGTGGAACTCCTCCATTTAGATACCTTGACCAGTGACTTGACCAACCCGAGAGTGGACACCACAACGACCACGAATGACGTTACTTGGGCCACAATGTCCACGGTTAGCGTGAAATTCTCCAGGTGGTCAGCGTGAGTGGACAACACTATCCCGATCACGGTGACATTTGACTGAGGACTAAACATTGACCCGACCTGGTTGGCATAAAACTGGGGCATCGTGCAGGACACAAGGATGACGAAGATGCTGACCACAACTAAGGTCGTCCTCCTGACCGTCACTATAGACTTAACGTGAAGCGGGAACGCCACGCACACGAACCTCTCGGCCGTTATGAACGCCGTTAGACAGCCGGCGATTCTACAACACAGGACGTGGGTGGTTCCAAGTACCACGTAGTTGACGGCATCTATGGTTTCAAATGGCGTGACCTTCAGCGTCAGCGGGTTGTAGATGATGCTGTAGCCGATCATCGTCAGCAAGACGCCGATGTCAGCGATGGCGAGGCCCAGCAGCGTTATGTTGGTGGTGTCTGAAAAGCCGATGCTGACGAACACGGCGATGTTCAGAATGTTGAAGACAATCCCTACGGCCCCTAAAACGGCTGATACTACTACAAGGTTAACGGTCATGAATACCGACAGCAACTCGTCGCTGATCATGTTAATTTCACGAGCTCCGGCGAGCTGCTCATGTTCAGCCATTTCTTAATTGTCAACACGTCACCGCCTGAGAGAGACGAGCTTACCTAATTTATCCCTATTAAGTTTTCCGGAGATTTATTTAACAACCCCTAAATGCCGGTCTTCGCTTCAAGTCAAATTAAAGTCAGATTGCGATAAAAGAATCAGATACAAGATGTTTTACGTTCACCCTGGTTCGACGACTGTAATCATCTGACGTAATTGACTACATTAGTTGTGTCATTGATTTAACCACAATGTAACTGTGTGAACGTACTCCTTCATTCGGTCTAAATGTACATCATTACAGCGACTCAGTTAACACCATTTGTGGCCCGCCCACCCACCATTTCCCACAATTACAGCTGAAACTCACATATTAACGGAACTTTTTTTTTTACAACCTTCCGTGAACAAATCAACCTATCAAATAAAAATAGTGATCTAAAGATTATTTTGTCGAAAGTGTTGTTTTTTTTTATCGACCAAGTTTGCAAGGTGATTATCGCGGAGTCAACAGACATGGGAAGATAAGAGAGATTCTTGAGCTTGATGTCAATTAAATCACTTCTAATGCGTTCAATTTAATCTCAAACATAGGGGTCGTACTATAAGAGCAGGGGAATTAATGTGTTGTAAATGTGAGACCAAAGCCCGTTTTACAATATGTTTAACGCTCTAGTCAGAAACGCTTTCGTTCTGTGAGACATTTTTGTTCTTGTTTAGAATTGTGTTTCTCTTTTAGAAAGCAAACGCATATGACAAAAATGATACTTACATTAATGATGAAATCACAGAGCAGTTTTCAGCCTACAAATTTCAATGAAACCAGTCAACAGGGCAGATTTTTTTTTCTACCATCAAATTTTCAAAATTGTTTTCGTGTACAATTAATTTTAGTTTCAATTCCCAAAAAATGTTAAAAAATAAAGATATTATCATTAACTTTAAATTTATTTTGCGATTTATTTATTTTTATTTACTTTTATTTTCTTATTTTCTACGTATCATGAATGACTGGGGTCCTATGTGGAGCAAACATCGCTGTAACATTTGTTCCTCAATCACAAACCGATGGCACTGCAGATGGTCGAGTGGTCAAGTGGTAGCGTGCTCGACTATCGAACCGCTTGTCACGAGTTCGAATCCACACGAAGGCAAAGATTTGCTCCCAGGGCCCGAGGAGTCCCCCAGTTACCCAGCTCTGAATTGTGACCTAACTAGACAATAGTTAGGCGGCTGGGGTAATGCGTGGAACCCCTATGGCCGTGGCCTGTGACTGCTGCATCACTTGCCAACAGATCATCTCTCATGGTCTGTGGACACATTTATCTTCTGCATAGAAGGAGCGTCTGTATATATAAGATAAGATAACATACGTCCGTTACTGAGTCAAACGAAATGGTATAACTAAAGTCGGATATTAATATTACAGCTGGTTTGTTAAATGTTTAATGTTCCTTCCTTGATATTAACTGTCCCTTTCAAGTTAGCCTAGATCTTTTCATCTCAATAAAGATCTTCCGCGATATGATTCTGTAACCATTGAATGATCCTATTACTCCAAATTCAATGAACCGACGCTCTTTCTATAACGCCATTAACCCCTTATAGTGTTCTCCTTAGCCATAACAACACTAAAACAAGCGGCTTCATAACCCTGCCATAAAATTATATCGTTCACTTTTCGTGTAAAAAATCCTCCACTTTTCTTGATCTTTAATGTTACTTATTGTAAGGCTTCGAGAACCAAATCACACACATACACATAAACACGTATGTGCTATTAAAAAGGAAGTAGACAAAATGAGGGGTAGGACTGCAATCAAGCTTATAAAAAATATTTAAATGAAAAAGATGTAAACAAGGTAAGGATTAGCCTGACGTTCACCCTGGCTCAACGACTGCCGAGAAACTTAGAAACTTAGGTTCCGGGAAATCCAAAGAATCACTTTCTTCGATTCTTTGGATTTCACCGCACCCAAGTTTCTTAATTTTATTATTTTTTTTTGACATTCGGTTTATTTGTATATTGTATGTCCGTTGAAAAAGGCTCTTTGCCGAAACGTTCTCTGTTTTGTTACGCCCTGTCAGGCTAACCCTTACCTTGTTTACGTCTTTTCCATTTTATTTAAAAAAAGGAGATCTGACTAATAAGTAGCCCATATAATGACGCGCTTTAGAACCAATACTGATCATCTTCTTCTCGGTTAGGCAATTACATTTAGTTTGAAAACAATTGATCTATGTATATATAAATATGGCGAAAAAATGACAAATTTTTTATTTTTATTACTTTTTTCCCATATCGTGTCGTAAAACTTTTCGGTATTTATTTTCCCCAAGCACAACCTTTAAAACTTCTTAACATTTTAGAACAATGACCTGAACCCCCCCCCCCCCCACCTACTCAGGGGTGTGCAAGCTTTTGGCTGGCATTTTTAAAAAAATTACTTTTTGCAACGGCATCAAAACATTTATCACTTGAAAAACGAAATGGTCTCTCTAAAAACTTAACCTCTCATAATAGTCAACGCGATATAATGACATAATCAAAATGTATTGTAGGCAAACACAGTGCTTAGTTACAAACAAAAAAAAAAAACTTTCATCGATATTCTATTTTATTTATACTATATTAAAAATTGTCAATTAAACATACAATCACCATGAGTATGTTTTAAGTGTCATTAGTTCACTGCGAACACAATAATTGAACAATTGATAAGCTGCTTCGCTAACACTGTCCATTTTACTTAGCAGTCAAGCGTCCACAAATTTTGACTCCTTGATCTTGGTATTTTTAAAGAGAGTTCTGATGCCAGATTATTTAGCACCAATCATGTTCGATATTTTCTCTTGAGATATTTAATTCGTTAAAATGATGCTTCGCACATGCCAGTGCTTCCTAACAGCATTAGAGTTTTTAATGCTATTTTGCGAAGCCTGGTATATTCCACATCTACTTTTTATTTCTCAAGTAATTCGATTTCGTCCTTGAATTTCATCACAAAGTGCGCGTTATTTTTGCTATTCGATCACTTCCATTTGAATATCAAATGAAGCACTCTCTGTCTCAACCAATTGTGGAGAAGCAATGAATCTCATTTTTTCTGACATCTTGCACACATCTATTTGAACATATATGAGCGCTAAACACCTAAGCTAACGTTACAGCTCCAGGAGTCGTACTTTGTTTCGCAATAACAAATGCATAAGAGTGTAAATGAATATTCGATGTTTCATTTACAACTTTACATGATTTATATTGCTCGATCGCAATTTTATTATAGCTGAAGGTTTTTATAATTTGAAAAATTTCCATGGCCCTCAAAGGTATGGGGCCCTACATCCGCAGGTAGCTCACCCCTGATCTATCTGTTATGGTGCAGGGGTAGTTGCATGATCAGCTTGAACAGTTAGCAGGCATTTTAAGTAGAAAAATGGAATTTGTGTTAAATCAATTTTTTAAAATAACTATTATTTATAATAATCGATTTTAAGTAAATAGTCAGAACAGTTAAATAAAAACCTTGAGTTTCTTAAAAATATTACATAAATATTTTCGAAGACTCTGGGGATTCAGGAACGAAGTAATGTGTTGCAATATTATTTTGACTTTTTATTTACAGCATTGCTAGAAAAAGAATATACAGGCCATAATGGGCATCGAATAATGGAATGAAACACGGAGATAGGAACAGACGCATCCAATCACACTGGAACGAAAGTCGGAGATAAGGACTGACTCACCCGATCACACTGGAACGAAAGTCAGAGATAAGGACAGACTCACCCCATCACAATGGAATGAAAGTCTGAGATAAAGACAGACTCACCCCATCACACTGGAACGAAAGTCAGAGATAAGGCCAGAATCACCCCATCACAATGGAATGAAAGTCTGAGATAAAGACAGACTCACCCCATCACAATGGAATGAAAGTCTGAGATAAAAACAGACTCACCCCATCACAATGGAATGAAAGTCAGAGATAAAGACAGACTCACCCCATCACAATGGAATGAAAGTCTGAGATAAAAACAGACTCACCCCATCACAATAAAATGAAATTCGGAGATAAGGACAGACTCACCCCATAACAGTACAAAGACACTCCGTAGATGTAATGGTTTGAGAGAAATTAACAATATACTTTATATTTTTGGTTATTATTTTTATCATTTAGCAGGAAATCTAGTTAGTTAGTTAGTTATTTCCTCTCGGGCCGAAGACGGCACATAGGGCAGAGGTCATGGATTTCCATTTTTGACGATCCGTTGCTAATTGTATCAAGTCCTGTTTATTTCTTAGACCCATGGTTGAGCTTTCTCTTATGATTGTTCTACGCAGGGTTTCTTTTGGTCTTCCTTGTTTTCTTTTGCCTGTTGGTGTCCACATGAGGGCCTGACTTGGGAGTCTTCTCTTGTCCATTCGAAAAACATGGCCGATGTAATTCCATCGTCTTCTCCTTATAAAATTTGACACATATTCTTGGTTGGTTTCTTTTCTTATTGTTAAATTTGGTTTGAGATTACTTCATTTTATATTTAAAATTTTTCGGAGGCATTTATTTTCGAATGAAACTAATTTTTTTCAATACATTTAGTTGATTTCCAGCTTTCGCATCCGTATGTTAGTACAGGGATTACACAGGAATTGAATAGCCTAAGTTTTGTATGCTGTCTTATTGTCCTTGATCTCCAAATATTTGTGAGTTTGTTGAAAGCACTTGACGCCAACGCAATTCGAGTCATTATCTCTGATATTGAATCTCCATTATATGTCATTTTGCTTCCGGCTTCCGGTTTAAGATGGAGGATGTGTTTATCTTCTAGCTTGCTTCGGACGGTTGATCGGCGGCCTAACAATCCACCATCGTGAAAAATAACTGTTACTGAAACAGAATTATGGATTCCAATAAAACGACGCTTCGTTCCAACTTGCTTGAATGCAAATCTACCTTCAAAATTGGATATTGGAACGTAAGAACAATGCACCAAATAGGAAAATGTGCTCAAGTGTGTAGTGAAATGAAAAACTACGACCTGGATATTCTTGGTATTAGTGAGTGTAGATGGACAAACGCAGGAAATCTAGTAAAACTTGGTAATTTTTTATTGGCCCGTGAACATCCTAGAGACCTACATTATATTACATATAAAAGACAAGAACACTATATCTGGTATGATTTAGGAGCAGTTGCTTTTTAGCAAGCTCGAATAGACAGGAAATTAATTTCAACTACTTAGGGATGTTCATAATATGGCGGAAATCTATTAATATAAATATTATATCTCAATTTATCTTTTGTAAGGACAAATTCATTAAAAATAATAAAAGATACGAGTCGAGATGTGAATGTAGGTAAATTGAGAATGTTTGATCTTTGCAGCTAATTTTAAATCTTTGTTAATTTAAGACAGTTTATTGGACTTGCAAAATAAAAAAAAAACAATTTCGTAATTTAACTAAGCTAACAATTTTTAGAACATATTGACGTTTTCCGGTTTTAAAAAATGATGAACTCTATAAACGCAATTGTTACGTTCTGTGTAATTTTATAACTCACAAGGACAGACAAAACTCAAATTAGTCAAACACCATCAGAATAATCTATGTTAATTAATGTGTTACATAAAAAAGAATTTGTCTTCACGGAACAACATTAATGCTGTCATGCCATCAACAACAAACAATAACAGACAAAATATTTTTTTCTAGAATAGCGTCCGTAACATATAAGATCATTATCACATATTTTATCTATGACGCCATATCCGCTCACGATAGGTCACACCAAGATTGTGTAACTAGAATGTGCACCGCACAAAATTCTAACATTACCATTCATAAATCGGGAAAACCCCATTAACTATCATTCTAGATTACAATAAAAGTCATTTTAAATAAATAATTCTGATAGTAAACTAAAAACAAAGTAAGCACAATCTAAAAATGACTTAAATTACCGCAGTCAAAGAAAAAAAGATTTTTCGAAAATTCCTTCTCCAAAATTTTTCTAAATATTATTAGCTATCGTTTGGCGCTTATTTCAACCGTTAGATTGAAATAGATAGATTTTTTGGCGAGAAAGACCGACTTGAAACTTATTGCAATAAAAAAAAAATTTTTTTTAAAGAACATTATAGGGACATATTTTATAAATTCTCTATTTAAAAATGCATTAGATTTACTCGGGTAAATCAACAAATATAATCACCTCCTCCATCATTAACAATAACGTTGGCATCGTCATCACATGTATAATTATTGTGATCAGAAGGTGTGATCGAGGCTAATTGCTCCCTATGCCCTCAAGTACACCAGAAATCACTCTTGCTTGGTGTATATAAGGTCATTAGTGTATTAAAAAAAATACTTTGACACATCTGATGCTTTGTATTAAAATGTCCAGGCATCTGTTTGGGCCGCTTGCAATCATTTAAAAAAAAACCGAATGGGATAGAAGTCTTACAGAAAAAGGGGCCGTAGAAATGTATTTTTGTTATGTTAATATGTAAACATTAATTTACCTCACTCAGACCATCGAGGAAAAAATGAAATATGCTTTAGTTTTTAATAGTGAACAAACACTGTCTTTTGGGGTAATATTTTATTTTTAACAATATATTCTAAAAAGAGCTTGATACGGTACAGAGTTGGAGTAGTTTCACATTAAATTGCAGTCAATTACGTCTGCATTATAGGGGGAAAATTGCTATGTTGTTTTGTGTGAAATATGTTTTTGTATATGTTTCTATGGGCTGCTGCAACGCGTGTACTGCTTTTATTTCTGATATCAGATTGGAGCTTTAACCCAAGTAGTTCTGTTTGTTATGTACCTCTTGGCTAAGGTTGTGTTCTGAGACTATTATATCACAGTGTCTATCAAAATGTTTCTTAAACCACTAACTAACTTTTCGAGTCTTTTGTTTAACGTTTCGCTCCTTATTCTACTATGATGAAATGTTATGTATCTAATATGTAAAAAAAAATCTTCACAGCTCCTAATTGCCTAAAACAATCTGCCCGACATAAATCTAACTGTAAAGAAGTTTAACATGAAATTATTTGATTGAAATGGTTACCAAGCGCGGAGTTTTGATAGGGTTGCATTCATCAGCACATTCCCGTGAAAAATTTCAGAGTAGTTGGTCACAGATCCTTGGAGTCGCTTTTGTAAGGCAACTGCCTAAAAGTGTTGCAGTGCTAGCGGCAGTTAGAGAACGAAAGGACAACGAACTTTTAAAGAATATTCTTAAAAGACTATTGTATACTTAAGCTATAATTATTTGACAACCAGATCGTGATGTGCATGCTGATAGTCTATAGCCTGTACAAATAGCACTATAATTATTTTTTTTTACTTATTTATTTACGAAACATAACTAAAATTATGTTTATTATAATACGAATTGCATGACAATCCACAAATTGTAGTTATGTCTTATATATATACGATTTATAGTAAAAAAAAAATAAAAGCAAAATTTAAAAAAAAACTTCTTTAGTCTGCAAGCTAAACTTCAGCTCAATCTTTCACTGGAAAAGGTTTATAAAAACATATTTAATACAGTGCGCACCGAGAGATGAACAAGCAATTACTAGCGTTAACTTTTACAGATCAGTAATATATTTTTTTAAAAGTATCGTCAATATAATAAGCACCGCGACACATTTGCTCAAAACCTTTAACATGCTACATAGAGATCAATAGAAATAATCTAAAAATTCATGAATTTTATTACAAAATAAATGTGTTTGATCTGAAATTTTCGTAAATCCTTTTTAGTGTTGGCGCGAGTTTACCTGCAAAAGTTTAGCCCGCAAGCATACAAGGGGTAAAAATCGATCCAAAGTTTTTTTCAACACACAATCAAACAATGAATCAAAGCATCAAGCAGACGTCACGAGTTATAATATAAAGGATTTGAATATATATAAAAAATACATCCTGCCATTTTATGCCGAGGATCGACCGGAGCATTTTTTAGTGAAAGTGGTTCAGCTGTTTAGCATTTGGATGATACACGGCCTATGTTTGGCATGCATATAGCAGTGATTGATAGTACTCATTTAATAAAGGCTGTGGTCTTTTGCATCTAACTACGTTATGTTTGGTATTGCTCATTACATCATCGTTGGATTACGCAGAGACATGACAAATTGTCTTACAGAACAAACCCCGATCAACTTGATACTTTAAAGCAGATTCACCTTCATATTTATCTGGTCGGCTAGGAGCTGGAAATTGCGTATTTGTCACGGAAAACGTAAGTTACTAATGCTCAAGATTTTGGTGTTTAGAGACCATAAGTAAAATCCAATGATTTTATTTCATCTTAAAAAGAGAGGGATTAAAATTTGATAAGGCCCTAAGGTAAAGGAGGTATGGGCCCCTTTGGAAATACGGATATTCTGTGTCAGTGCTAAATGTAACTTTGGCCGCTGGCACAATTTTATAAAATATTCTCACGATAGTGAGAAGATTATTGTCTCCGATGTCATATGCTTATCATACATGTACTGCTTAGTTCTTATCTATAACAAGCGCTGTAAGCAAAAAGTGTATTTGTCATATAAACGAGAAACTAGTCGTGGATAAGCAATGGACGCCATAATATTCCGCTAAAAAGTAACATATGCAATTTAAAAGATAAGATAATATCGGAATTGAAAAAAAAGACATGTTCAGAAGGCAGAGGGTTTTTTTTGGTGAGTTTTTTATGTTTTATTTAAATATAACGTTAGTAACAAAACGTCACTAGTGCATACAGATAAAATTAGCGGGAAATAATTTTAAAATACTTAGATAAAAAAATATATAATTTTTAGGAGTATTTATCATGACATGGTCAAAAGTACTGGGCAGTGTTCACAATTTTGTGCGTGTTTCATAGCACATTTCAGGCAAGTGTATTAGGTTGTGCCATAAGATCATCATAGTGTAAGTAGCCATAATTACTTCTGAAAGTAGGCATAGAAGTAACTTTAAACCAAAATCACAAATATTCTCTGTAGCTTCTTCGGGATCGTGAAGACAACTTGCACAATTGAAATAAAAAGAAATATATATTGTAACAGATGATAAGATCGGAGATCGATTCTAATAAAGGCCATACACGTGAGGTCAAGTGGTTAAAGGAGCTTCCGTGCCGGACAGATGCGTTCCAGTAGAGCAGTTATTCACTGGTATGAAGATATCACAACGTTCTGTTGCCACAATAATTCGAGGGATTGAAATGTACAACAAAATATTGCTTAGTTGTTGGTCGTACAAAATATTAAACTTTTCACGTTACACGATAGACTTAATTAGCCTATAATTAATCAGTGGTAAGACAAATTGATGGCAAGTTTATTCATGAATTCAAAGCGAAAATATTGAATTGACCAGAATCACGAAACGAGGATTCTCAGAAAAATAGTCTTTAAAAAATTAGTAAAAATTGAGTTTAAAAAAAAAAAAAAACAAACCAAACAAACACGCAGACACACAAATTCTCAATTGAATCACTTTAAATTGTTTTTTTTTTATTTAACTAGACTATCGCTATGCAAAAAAGGTGAATAGAAGATTATTTTTCTTTTTTTATAAGCAATATTCTTTTTATTCAATAAAGTGCTTTGAAAATATGTCTCCATTCAGATCTACAGTCCAAGTTGTCGTTCCTGTCTAACAACAGTTAATAAAACAGGGCATCTGGCCTTGTCATCGTACCCATTCTTTAAACTCCTTGTGGAAGATAAGGCTTCACTAAAAGTCTCCTGCCAATATTGCTAGCTTTTTTGTTCTTCATTGCTCTCTGCATGGTTTAGTACACTCACTAAGTCTCCAAGTCTTCTGTTTTCAACATCACGGCTGTTTCTCTTATGATTTCTGTCTAGTGCTTATCTTCCTTTAGTACAGTTATGGCTATGCCATGTGGACTACAGACGGCACGCAGAGCCACATCAGCTGACATGCTACTAACATAATATTTCTTCCTTAATCAATGCTTTTTGCAGGCACTTTGTGTTGGCATTTTACTATATATAAAAATATGTTTTAATTGAATTGTTGGCACGCGGCCTAAAATGTTCGTCATAATTGCGTCGTACTTTAAAAAGGTTAGGCTGTGGTTACACTGCACGCGAATTCGCTCATCTAGTCGCGCATCTGAAACCTCTTGAAAAACAAATGCAATAACATATAGTGCGTGGTTACACTGGCAGCGTAAAAACGCCAGTATACGCGCGTATACGCGCGAACAATTTGATTTTTTCCAGCGCATCGCGCGAATTGGCTTTCAAAAGTCAACAAAATGGCGGAAATTTGTGCCACTTCGTCTCATTTTATGTGTGTAAATAATCATTTGATAAATAAGAATTGGCTTTCATGCATGATTTTCAACATATAAAAACAGTAGGTTTCCATTTTAAACTAAAATCATTTTGATTTTTGTTATGGATATTGACAAATTAAATTCTGAAGTTCATGAGCCCACACTCCTCTCAACAATGTCGTCGAAGTGTTATCACAGTCACAGTATCAGTATCAGTAGTCTGTAATAATAGTAATATGACTAGGAATTTTGGAAGGAAACTTTGGCTTGAAATTGCAGACGAACCTAATTCTACAAGTAAGTAAGCTGTAATTATTATTGTAGATGTTGTTTATTTAATTAGGGAATCAAATAACAAATATTATAAATTAATAAAGCGAAATACTTATTTCATTATTTAAACAACTTTTGTTCCAATTAATGCTATGCAGTTATTTTGAATATTCATATATTATATATTATTTATACTATTCTTGTAATTTACAAGTAATATTTAATGATATAATTATTTTTAATATTATATTAAATGTAGCGTTAAATAAATATCCCTTAATATTAACTTCAAAATTAATATTTAAAATGTTTTATAATATTTTAAATTTCCTGGAAAGACAACAAAATTAAAATTTGTTTTAAAATTTAAAACTACACGGCAGTGACAACACCCTGCCCTACAACTCCAGACACTGCAGTCTGCAGTGCAGTAAAACTAAAACTACGAATAATAATGGTCATTTAATAGTATTAATACTAGTGATAAAACTATTTTTACTATTCTAATACAACTGTTACTAACTAGAATAAGTAATATTAAAGTCAGTTTACAGAGAAATACAGGTCCAATTAACATTTCATTAAACCCTTTTACGTTTACTATGACTATAACTATAAGTTTTCTAGTATGAAATCATCATTTATAATATTAGTATTAGTATTAGTAATAATTGATAGAGTAATTAGTATTAGTATATCAGTATGTTTTTTTTAAATTACTTATACTTATAATAAGTACAGGTCGTAAAAATACAGTTGAAATATTGAAATATTTGTCACAATAACATACATGTAATATGTAACTGTTGAATATCAATTTGGTAATTTTTAAAAAGTTTGTGGTTTAACTTAAACTTTTAGAATTTATTATATATAGTTATATAGTTAGTATAAAAATAATTATCAAGACTAATTTATATATATATATTTTTTAACAATGTGTATAAAAGTAAAGTAAAAGCACCCTTTTTCTTCTTTTCAGCCAATGTTGTAGAAACAAAATGGCAAAGCTTGGGAGACAAATTTTGTAAAGAGCATTTTAAAAACAACAAGACCTCTTACAGATAGTCAAGCTAGATTTAATGGGCAAAACTGTTTATGGAAATTCTATACCCAGCTACTATTCCTGTTGGATGTGTTCTCTTCAAGACACAGAAGGTTTATAAACCATTTGCTGGCATAAATTCAGGAGAAGAGAGAAAAGAAAATGTTATGGCAAATAAAACAGTAATTAACAGTGATTTTTTATGACAATTTA
>MUZC01002143.1:498190-513869 GCA_002072015.1 Radix auricularia
TTTTTTGGGCGCCTACGGCGCCAACCTTTTTTTTAAAGACCAACTAACTTGTCCTTTTTTGATAAATACGAATTATTAAACTTTATGAAATGTACGCAAAGTATTTATTTAATAATAATAATAGGGGTTGTATTTTGCGCACGGATGCACACCAAACAATGACGTCATCATATTAAATATTTTTACAGCGCTCATCAAAACACGATTTTTCAACTAAACTAACTGCTGTAGACTGTCGTACATCTCTTGCGTTATGCGTTACGTTACAAACCCACACCACTGGGCTATTATATATATTAACTAGATTGTGACAGGCGCCGTGGCGCCTGCGGCGCCGCCGTTTTTTGGGCGCCTACGGCGCCAACCTTTTTTTTAAAGACCAACTAACTTGTCCTTTTTTGATAAATACGAATTATTAAACTTTATGAAATGTACGCAAAGTATTTATTTAATAATAATAATAGGGGTTGTATTTTGCGTACCGATGCACACCAAACAATGACGTCATCATATTAAATATTTTTACAGCGCTCATCAAAACACGATTTTTCAACTAAACTAACTGCTGTAGACTGTCGTACATCGCTTCTGTAGCGTTACGTTACAGAACCACACCACTGGGTGTTTATATATATTAATATAATAAAATTCAAAATCAATCACAAAACTTGAAATTTCTACCACTGACAAATAGATGACAAAGACAATTACAAAGCTGATGAATTATATGTTTAAAAATTTGAATACTTATTCACTCAGAAAAATGTTCTTTTATTATCTTTAAATGAGGTACTGACATTTTCATTGACAAATACTTGTTGAATTTAATTTTAATTTCATATTTTAGTAATCAGACCTGGTCGGTGGGGTATATTTTAACAACTAGTTTTTAACAATTCGTTTTAAATTTATTTTTTAATTCAAATACTTACCCTTTAAACATTTAAATGCAGATATTGGTTTAATTGTACCAAGCATTCAATTTAAAAACAAGCATGCACATGTTTTAACGGATTTGTATTTTTTAAAAAAATTTCGATATGATTTTTTTACAACATCCCTTCATATATATTTATTTAAAATTTCAAAATCTTGATTTCTTTTAAACATTTCTTATTCATTGTTTTGTATATTGGAGCGTAAATGTTTCCTGAAATTTTCTTACCCATATCTCTAAAATTAAATAAGTTGTGAGGGAAAGGCTGCAGAGTTTTGAAATTTGATCACACGTTTTGGAATAAATTATATAGGTTATAGGCTATAACATATATAATAAGTTATAGGTCGATAAGGGGCAAAAACATTGACAAAAAAATTCATAACTCCATTTCTATAACATATGGAAAGACAAATCAAGTGTTTTTGAAAAGGTCTTAGCAAGCCCTTTAAAATAATATATTACTTGAGCCTTTTTTTTACTACATTTAATTTTTCTGTCACAGTTGGCTGATTTCCTTCTATGCTTTTCGGGGCGGCAACGCGGAACAAGAACTAGCAACTAGTTCTGATAAATACCCGCGCCGGTCGGCAAATTTGTCGCCTCGAGACACCCGCGTCCTCTATGAACACCTGCAAAGCAAAAATAGAAACATTCCTCGCGCGAGTTCACGTGGGTCGACTCGTGCGTGCGATTTCCCGAAACCCGCCACCTCTATAAACGTTTGCTTACTCAAAAAGATTTGGGTTTAACCACATGTCACTCTGATATTTACCAATTTAATGAAATAATGGGGGAGATTTATTTGATTTTTATCTATCTTAATTCTGTATTCAAATATTATTTATTAAATAACAACAGTGGTTGTTAAGCTAAACAAATAAAAACGAAAGTAGGCGATGTCTATATAAACACACAAAATGTGTGTTTAAATAGCGAAAAGGATAAAGGTTAAAGTTTGTTGTCAAGACAAACAATGTAATTCGCGCGATATCAGCTAAAACAATCGCTTGCAGTGTAACCACCTTAAAAATTACTTTTCAGATGCGCGTTCGCGCGTATACTAGATGAGCGAATTCGCGTGCAGTGTAACCACAGCCTTATCTTTCCTATCCTCTCTTAAAATTTGTGTTCTTGGATTTTTAATTACTTTTTCATTTTCTTTTTTTTTCTATATTTTGAACTAAATTATTTTTAAAAATTAAAAAAAACAACAACAACAAAGAAATAGAATAAATACAAACATGAAGAAAAATTTTAAAAAATACCCTTGTCGAGGATTAGACGGATGAATGTGATAAATAAAGACTTAGACAACGAGCTAACAAGAAATTAATATTTCTGCTCAACCAGGCTTCAATCCTACGTAAACGTCATCTTGGGAAGATATTATTCAAGTGTAAATATGTTTTAAAAATTTCTTAACAAAACTGACTGTGCTGGCTTATTGTGATAGCATGGCACAACCAAACCTCTACAGGGCAAAGTAATGACTCTTTAATGAATCAGAACTTTGGTAAAATACTTTTCTGAGAAGAAAGGCTCCAGTGATGTGCTGAAAATGACCGAACAAAGTGACCCTATCTACAAATCAAATAAAATGCGTATACATAAAATTTCGTCCAACTGAATGAAAAGAAATTCAAAAGCTATCATGTCCACTCACACACAGACAAGATTGCAACCCGGGTCTTTCCGACTATTTAAGGTGTAAAACGTCATTTTGTCAATAACGCGATTTAGTTTGTTGCTTTTTGTTTTAAATTAAAACCTTTTTTCAAAAACAATTTTATTTCCCTTAGATCTATACTTTTTTTATACGAAACCGTGAAAATCACAGAATGTTTTCATATTGCTGCGTGCTGAACATTTTGAGTAAATTCTGTTTTAACATTTGTAATATTGAAATGTTTGAAGAGAAAATAGGGGGTTGCTTTAACATGGCAACATTGTTCACGAGCGTTAACTGATAATGTATCTTATCTTATCTTAGATATACAGACGCTCCTTCTATGCAGAAGATAATTGCGTCCACAGACCATGAGAGATGATCTGTTGGCAAGTGATGCAGCGGGCACAGGTCACGGCTATAGGGGTTCCACGCATTACCCCAGCCGCCTAACTATTGTCTAGTGAGGGACTCCTCAGGCCACGAGAACAAATCCTCACCTTCGAATGGATTCGAACCCGTGACAGTCGAGAGCGCTACCTCTCGACCACCACGTCCCATCTAGAGGGGAGGGTCAGCACAAATTGAGCTTTTAAATAAGAGATTAACTCCTCTAACTGAATGTACGTTTGTACTTACAAATGTAAAATTTTGGCTTTTGTTCCTGTTGTTGTTGAGGGTTAAGCTAAAAACATTTCAAAGTCTCCTGCACTAACAAATAAACACGAGGCGAAACGCGTCACGGAAACGTGAGCTCATGGTCCAGTGAACAAACGTGTTGAGCACAGAGTTGATCAGCTGACACGTTACACTTATCCCGTTGGTGACTATGAATAAATTCTTTTCTCTACCTTGAACCCTGAACTCTTTGAAGAAAGACATGGCGGCGTTGGCGATGACTGACGGAAGAGAGCAGACGATGAATACGGCTGATATCAAAGTGACCATTCTTACCATTTTCTTGTCTCGCCCGGATGCCTGGTTGTTGACCTTTCTCCATTTGGCGACTTTATGAAGGGCACTGGTCAGGCAAGCAGTCGTTATGACTACAACGGCAAACGACGTCAACTGGACTATAACCGTGATAGTGACCGTTATGTTTTGGAGCTCTTCTGTGTTTTTTTATGAAGGTATTTCCGACATCTGTAACGTTTAACTGTGAGTTCAGCGTTTGACCTATCGGTTGGGAAAGCCACATCGGGATGTGACTTAACACCATAAAAGTGTATACACCTAAAATAACGAGAAACGTTCTTTCTTTGGTTACTAGAGTTTTAATGTGGAGGGGCCAAGCAACACACAAGAATCTTTCCAGGCTTATAAAAGCCGTTATCAGGCCGGCGGTACGGCTGAAAAGAACGTTTGATATTCCCAAAGCAAGCTGTCTGACGGCATCTAAGGTGTTCGTGTTGGTCACAGTGCCTATGACAAGTGGGTTGTTCAAAGCGCCGTAGCCCAGCATGGTCAGTGAGACTCCGACATTGGCCACGGCGAGACCTGACAGCGAGATGTTGGTCGTGTCCGCGAAACCAAGTCTTAGGACACGATGAGGTTAATGACGTTAAGAACCAGTCCAAGGAGGCCCAAAACTGACTCCGTGATCCCGAGATAGAATTAAAACACCTGGAACACGGCGTCAGTCACGAGGGTTTGTGTTGTTAGAGAGTGATAGGCACAACCATTGCACTTCTCACTTGCATTCATCATAGAGTGTGTACTAAAATCTTTTTCTAATCAAACTAGTAGAGATTCAGCTGATATTTAGTAGAGGACTTATCTAAAAAATAGATGCAGAAGTCTTTTGTTATTTGATTTTTACAATGGCAAAAAGTCATATTATCACTTTTTTTACCCTGGTAATGAACTTTTATTTGATTAAAACTTTGTTTTTCTAACACAATCAGACTTAAGATAAATAGATATAGCTTTATTCAAATAGTGTTTACCTGGGTTTGACAACACGTCAAAGAACAACGAAACGTAGGTTGGTCAGTTTCGTCTTAATAGGCCTTTACCCACCATTTTAAATAGCATAATATATTTTATTTATAAGTAATTATATTCAATAGAACTTTTAAAGGAAAATTATTTTAAATAGACATTTTATCCATCATGGAAGTAGTTACAGTTTAATTTTTTATGATTTCAGGGGGAAATCTTTAAATATTTATTTTCTGACTCAAGCAGTATCTTTTTTTTATTGAACTTCTTTCTGCTTAGTAATTCCCCCGTCAGCACCGCTCTTCTGCAGACAAACATATTTTTTTCTGATCTTAAAACATGACTAAGACATTTCGCAGAAAAGGACTTTCTCTTTTTGTTACCGAACACAATGAAAATCAATCATTAGACATTTCTAGAATTCCCACTTTAAGTGACTTAAGGACTTCCATCAAAACTCACATCCTGAAAGTTTATTTTCAAAATTGACAAACCTAACTTTGTCTGTCTGATAGAAGTTGCTGTTGTGCACTATATCATTACATGTCTTTTATTTTTATATAAAAATGTTCTTGTTTTAAATTGAACTTGTATGTAAAACTATTCATTTTATAAAGGGATGTAAACTGCCCTCTAAGCAAGTTCTTAAATTATCGCCATTATTTTTATTAAAAATCCATTTTTTGTTTATTTCACTCCGTGCGGTAACAACATTGGACCAGGCTAAAACACTAGCAGCTACAAAAGTAGTCTTTAAATGTATCGTTTAAACTATCTTTTACATAACTAACCCCAAAACAACTTGCATGAATTATTTTTAATAACCGCTTACATTTTGATAAGCACTGGCGTAAAGAAACCAGAAACAAAGTATTTGATGACGGCAATTAAATGCTGATTATATGATGGTAGATGAAATTACGCGGGTGAATACAAGTAAATAAATTATTTGTGGTTGATAGAAATTATCCTAAAACAATGAAGCAATAATTACATTCAAGATGAGCTCATTCTGTATCTTGTCTTTAAACAAGGAATGGTCATGTGTGTGATGTGTTTCTATGTGTATTTGTATGAGATTTTGTATGTGTGTGTGTGCGAGTGGCATGTGGTGATGGGTCACTAATATATTGACACAGGCGCGCATATATCATGTTTAATCACGGTGATAAGCACAATCAATTAAAATTTCCAAAGAATTATGAATCGATGCGCACCTTTTAATTGCAATGCAGTGATCCCCAAAAACAGTTCATGGTTCGAGGTGTATATCTTAAAGGGGGGTTGGTGATGCTCCTTCTGTGACAGAAACAATAGGGACCAGGCTTAACATGATTTTTTTAAAATGTGTTCTAGTTTATCAATATTTTAGTTAGTGGTAACAGAATATGCATATTCTAGTATAGGTTTCAACAGGGTGAGGTAGCCGTTTAGTTTCATATTCCTATTAAATTTGTAAAAGTTTCTGTTCGTAAAACCTAAGGTTTTGTTTGATTTTTTTATTACTTTTTTGACACGGGAATTCCATGATAGTTTCTCGTTTATTATGACTCCTAAGTATTTTGCAGCTTTAGTTTGGGTTAGTTCTTTTCCATTAATAAATTTGTAAAATTTATTTGTTACTTTTTCTTTGTTACTCTTAGCAGTTGACACTTTTCTGGATGGAAGGACATTCTCCAGTTAGTTTCCAAATTTAATAATTCATCTATGTCTTTTTGTAAAATTTTGCTATCTGGTTCTGGCTTAATTGTTCTATAGATTATACAATCATCATCAAATAACCTAACTTATGTTCCTGTTGAGGTAATGTTGAGTAAATTATTATATAAATTAAAAAATAATAAGGGAACTAGCAGAGTTCCTCGTGGAAATCCCGGTTTAACCTTTATTGGTGCAGATTTAGATCCATTAATTATTACAGTGTGCTCTCTACCCAATAGGAAGTCTTGGATCCAGTGATGTAAGGGACCTGATATTCCAAAGTAATTAAGTTTTTTTTAAAGTAAACTGAGGACGGTGTCAGGTTTCATAATTTGATACCAGCTGACTCATCCATAACGTGGTCCTTGTCTTACATCTCATAAAATTACAAAGGCCGATCCGGGGATCCAATCACAAGAAGGAAAGGTCATTGAAACTTGGGGGCTAGGCTAGAAACTTTTGGTAACCCTCAAAATAATTGATTTGAATGACCAACTGTCTCTTTCTATGGCCTTGGTGGTATCTCGGTGTTGAAGTTTTACCATCTCCTTGTTTAAACCAGGTTTATTTGAAGTGTATATTTGTAATGTAGTTTAGTAGTAAAGTTTTTGTTGAAATTAGCATATTTCAATTGTAATTGTTTCCAGAATTTGTCTTTAAAATCATGTGTAATTATTATTAGTAATATTTTTTTAGTGCTGAAAAAGGGTTGTTTTTTTGTTTGTTTTTTTTTTTTTTGGGGGGGGGGCATTAGCCGAAACGTTTACAAATGTATGTAAGGGTTAATTTATAAAGTTTTTATAATAGACACACTAATCGTATGTGTATCTTTTTTTCTATTACTGAGTTAGCACTCATCTTATGTACCTCCATTCGGCTCAGTGACCTTCTTATCTTCTTTACCTGTTCCACATGAACAATCACATCAACTATTTACCCATGACCGTAAAAACACAATCGAATGCTCTATTCCAAACGTCTGTTTAACAGTAGTAAACGTCTATCTTTCCTTCTTTTCATAATTTTTTTTCTATTCTCCAAGTCTTGATAAAGTCTTTTCATGGTCTATTCAACAACACACTGTGACGCAATCTCCTCATATGGAAGTAACTTTTATTTCAGAAATGAATAGCCTTATAATTTTTTTAATGTCATTTAGTTAATTCTCATTTTAACAGAAAAGTTTATTATTTTTTTTCAAAAATAATATTTTAAGAATGTATTTTCTGAAATTATAATTTGTAAAATATTATTTCAGAAAAAATATTTTTAAAACATTTTTTTAGATATTACTTGTTTAAAAATCTTATTTCAGGTCTTATCAGATAAGCTAATTTCTTTTCACCAAAAAAATGCAGTTGGTGAAATTCTTATCTCTATTGTGGTATTAAAGAAAAGAAATTAAGAAATAATCTTTTTTTTTTAAAAAAAATTTTTTATAGTAAATATATTTGATGAACTTTTATTTCACACTTGTCTTGAGCTGAGTTCCTCAATACATTTCTCCGGGCCAAAGCTGTTTATATCTACGGCAAGACAGCGTTTCCTGACTTATTTGAGGGTTTTGACTCACCATCTCCCATTGATATCCTCTCTTCTGTTGAAGACAATGGCTATCGCTATCAACACAATCGAAAACTCAGTCAAAATTATGCTCTGCCGGATAGCAGGTGTTTTGACGGGCTATCTGGAATTTGATCGTTTTATCTGCGTTGTGTGGTTCCAGCGCGTTAGAATGGTCATCATTAACAGGCTGACCATTGGTGTAGCACTTTGCATCGTCGAGCTGATAGCAACATTAATGTCGTGCTTTCGATGGCTCAAACAAGATAGTAGCGAGATGCGACAATAACTAAATGTGAACGGTTCTGTCATATTAATGTTCAAAATGGTCATCTTAATCTAACTGACATTGACAGTCTGCTCGCTGCCCACGATTGTTGGAAACCTGGACTTGGTTTTTGTTAAGGACTTCAACCTCCGTGGCAATCACCGGAACCTGTTCTTTTTGAAGTGTATAATTTTGGTGTCTTTGAACTGCATCAACTCCGTGATTAACATGTTTGTATACACCAGCATTAGTTCAAAGTTCAGGGATAGGCTAGTTGGTATGTTTATCTTAACTTACAGATTGTGTTTCTTTGGTCTAACTGCTTTAACATTCTGCTGTCATTTTAGATGATTTTGACGGATGAATGAGGTAACTGCAAACGACATAGTTATTTTATTACTGGAAAGTAATAGTTGCTTAATAATATCCAAACAAGATTTTATACAAACTTAAATTTTTATTCTTCAACCCAGAAGTAAATTACTATTGAGTAAAAGTACCAGCATTTTAAACTGATAGTACATTTTGTAATTTCATTTTAACGTTATCCACCTTTGTAGATCTTTAATTATTATATGCGTTTGATAACTTATATTTGAAAACACACATAGAAGTCATTAAAATGTGCTCATGCTGAAAATTTTTTTTTTTTATTTTAATTTTTTTTTTACTTTCAGTTATTTTAAATGTATTTTAATTCATTATTAAGGAACATTTTATAACAATCTTTAATCTCACAATATACCTTAAACGCTAAACACAAGACGTGACTGTTTGAGTGATTTTTAGATTTAGTTCTTTCCTTGCTTAACATTGTTTTTACCCCGTGTTTTTTTTAACGACCTTGTATTGCGATATATTAGCCTTGCGTGTTAATAACTACAGTGGCATGCGCGCTCGACAGTCGCACTAATGGCCACAGCTTAGAATCTTCTCCCAAGTTCAAGGAAGGGGTCTGTTCCTAGGACAACGGTATCCCCGAGACAACCAATCTCCGAAAGGACACACAAAAAATAGTAAGATAACAAATGCTGTTGGGACTAACGTGCAACTCTTAAAGCCATGTCATGTAGCTTGCTAAGTAACTTGCCACGACGATTTAACCAGAACGTAAGACGTAGGGTCAAAATAATCTCCTGCATATAAAGGAATGTATGCATAGCTAAAACATAACACAAATATTTTTTAATATTCGCGTTTAGAGTTACTGTTCTTTCTCTTTCCCCCTCAACACAAATTCTTTACGCCCCGTAATCTTTAATTTGTAATGTGTCTACACAAAATATATATCACCCAACAGATTCATTTCTTCTTTTTCAAGCTCCTGTTAAAATACGAACAAAAAAAATAAAAAATAAGAAAATAAATTTGAAAAAAAAACAACAAAAAAAACAACTTTTCAATGGACGAGTTTGCGTTATATTTTAAACTGATAAGTCCATCCACCCTGCACTCTTGACACATCTTTTCAAACTTTATTTTGAAAATTAATGAAACAACATTTCTGTTAATGATTAACGAAGCTGATGTGTAACGTATTGTGGTTTATTTATGTGAATGTTTATTTAATATGTATTGTTATCTCCATGTAAAGTGCTGTGAGCCCGGCTCCTAGCTGGGATGCAGTGCTACTTACATTATTATTATTATTTTTATTATTGAACACAACACATCAAGAGCATATGGGGGGAAATGCATAGGAAATTTTACACGTTAACTTTGACAGTAAACAAAATGGGGGTGAGACTGCAATCAGGTTTCTCAATTAGTAAATGGAAAGCAGGTAAACAGGGTAAGAGTTCACCTGAAAATACGAAACAAAACAGCGAACGTTTCGCTAAGAGCCTCCTCAACAAAATACCAATACTCAAATAAAACGAATGAAATAAATGAAAAATATAAACTTAGCTGCGGTAAGTCCAAAAAGTCAATGAAAAGCTTTCAGTAAAAACTGTAAACAGCTAAATTTGTTTTTTGGAAATTCGGTTTCTTTTATCATTATTTAGATGCGTCGAATATCTCACCTTTGCAATCGAAAACAAATAATAAGCGTTAAAATGACTTTAAAAATTTAGACACATTTTTTGTTGTGTTTTACGATTAGTTAGATTGATATTTGATACACCAATATGACTATGAATGTTATTGAGATTTTTAAAATAAATTTATATATTTATTTACTTTTTAAAAAAATTATTTCACTTGAAGCATTCTGCTCTAGTAGGTTGAAGAAAAGGTATACAAAAGGGCTAGAATAATTTTTTTGTAAAGCTGCCTGAAAGCTCGACCCTTACTCAGTTAAAATTTCAGTATTTTGAAAAACGCAGCAATGAATCCCAATTTCCTAACGTAAACATGAAAACTATAAATAAATAAATAAAATCATTTTGAAAAAGAAACACAATATTTAGTTATATTTATTGGTTATTTGTGTGTGACATTTCTATAAAAAGTCTATGAACAAATTTTTTGTTGAAAACTTTTTTTTTAAAAAAATGTCCATTTGTATAAGATATACATTACGTAATATTCGTCTAACCAAAAAAAAACAAACAGTATAAATGAAATAGAAAATGTGAAAGAAACCATGGATATGAATATTAAGCAATGATCTTCTGTGTGAAAGTAAAAATCTGCAAAATAAAATATAACCTTAGGTCGGTAGCAACTACAAAATGTAAATCAATTAATATTTTTTTATAACAATACAACAAATTATGTTCAGATGCCCATATAGTCTACAGTTAAGTTTGTACTTACTACTAGATAGTTGAATTTTTTAAAAAGTCAAAATTATTAATTCTTTTTTTTTTTTAAATTGCAATTTCATAACTGAGTTGCCATATATTGTGCATGGCAAGGTGAAAAATTTTACAGCGTTCAACTAATGCAACAATATTGCATTTGTTTGCGACAATATTTCAGTCTCAGTGTTTCAGAGCGTGTAAAAATGTCATCACGGTTTAAGTTGCCGCCCTCACATCTGAAAGAAAGGCATAAAAATGAAACCATCCCCACCCCACCAAAAAAACAAAAAAAACAATAAATTTAAAAAATATTCGTTTTAGCTTAATTGGGATCGTAAAGATGATTCGCGAAATTTAAATATATTTTTTAAAAAATACTGTCCATTCGTTCTATTTGGAATTTTAATACATCATTTTTATCATTGGAATTAGTCTGCCTGCAAAATTTCATCATGCTCGCTTACAATAATAAAAATCGAAAATCTAATTTATTGATGGCCAAGTACGTGAAGGCCAGTGGATAAAGAAGCGTTCATGCTGGACTAATGTATTTCAATAGATAAGCTATTTACAGGTCTGAAGATGTGAGACAGTTCTGTAGCTACAAAAATATGTGAAACTAAAGTATTTTTTATTTCAAAATCGATCCAATTTTTTTTTTTTTGACAAGGTCGGTCGGTCGTAGGGCTCAAACACCACAAGTTAATATAAAGAATTTAAAAAAAAAGAGATACTCGATGCGAACCTGTGCGTAGCATGTGCCCCAGAATTGCTAATGGATATGCAAAGAACCGGGTGGTGGTTGTGAGGGGGGACGAACAAAAACAACAGCACGATAAAGTGAACCACCATCGCTTGAAACAATAAACCGTAAACAACTAGCGATGGCAATTCAGTATGCTTATTTGCTCACAGCTTGTTATTGGCAGTCTGCTGATTTATAATTTAATATATAAAATTCAGTTGGTGTCTGTATGTATGTTTGTCATCGCTCTCTATGGGGATTACTTATATATTTACTTGTATGTTTTGTTTTGTTCTGTTCATTGATAAATTATCCTTTATTCTTTAAATTCTTTTAGCATTTGAAACACCATATGCATTTGATTACAAATACCAGCTGTTGCTAAGCCGGCTGTATAACTATAAGTTATAATGCTATGCACGTTTTTAAAATACATACACTGTTCAGTTAATCATACTTAACATTGTCTCAATTAGTCTCAATATTATAGAGAAAAATTGTAATATTTAAAAAAAAACTACATGTTGAATATTAAATAGTATATTCAGAACACATTTTTAAATTTTTTAAGAAGAATTTCTACCTACCTTACATCATCGTACACATTTAAAGAGGAGTACTTAACAAACAGTAAAGGATATATTTTAAGCTTCATAAAAGAATGTCTCAGTCAGAACCATTCCGCTGCAAAGTGCGGGTGTATATCTAGTATATTTTATTATTATTATTATTATTATTATTATTATTATTATTATATTAATATAGATGGATTACAGTTTCTTTGTTTGCCTCACAAACACAGCACGCATTGCGTCACGGAAACGTGAGCTCATGGTCCAGTAAACAAATGTGTTGAGCACGGCGTTGATCAGCTGGCACGTGAAGCTGACCCCGGTGGTTACTCTGAACAGGTTCTTCTCTCGACCTTGAAGACTAAACTCCTGGAAGAAGGGCATCGCGGCGTTGGCCAAAACGGACGGGAGAGTGCAGGCGATGAAAACAACCGATATCAAAATGACCATTGTGACTAGTTTCCTATCCCGTCCTGATGAATGACTGTTGAATTTTCTCCAGTCAGAGACCCTGCGCAGGGTATTTGTCAGAAACGCTGTCGTTATGACAACAACGGCACATGACGTCATCTGAACGCTTGCGGTAATGGTGACAGATATGTTTTGGAGCTCTTCTGCTTTTTTGATGTTAAAATCTACGATATCGGTGGCATTCCACGGAGCATTCAACTTTGGGACTATCGGATTGGACAGCCACATCGGGATCTGACTAGAAATCATGAAACTGTAAACACCGACGATAACAAGAAAAGTTCGTTGTCTGGTGACGAAAGTCTTAACGTGAAGGGGCCAAGCCACGCACAAGAACCTTTCCAGACTTATGAAAGCCGTTATTAAGCCAGCTGACCGGCTGAAAAGTAAATGCGATGTTCCTAAAACAAGTATTCTGACTGCAATAAGCATGTCTGTGTTGGTCGCAGTCACTACGACAAGAGGGTTGTTCAAAGCACCATAGCCCAGCATGGTCAGTGAGACTCCGATATTGGCCACGGCGAGACCTGACAGTGAGATGTTGGTGGTTTCCGAGAGACCAAGCCTTAGGAACACGATGATGTTGATGACGTTAAGGGCCAGTCCTAGAAGGCCCAAAACTGACTCCGTGATCCCCAGGTAAAATTGAAATATGGGGAACAAGGCGTCACTTAAGAGGGGCTGTGTCGAAGGTTGATTAGAACAACTACTGCAAACTTTACTTGTATTCATAATAGAAACTGGTTGTGAACAAATATTAAGAACTCCCGCTGTGATTCGCTGGAAAATTTAGTTATTAAATAATACAGTTAAAAACTGGTGTTGATATTTCCGTTTCCTCTATTTATTGCAGATAGTCCTTGTATATATTTTGTAACACCGTAAATGTACTTTTAGTTAATTAAGTCTTTTTTTTCTACTAAAAATGATTTACATTTTACCATAGCAATAAAAAAAATGTAAAATAAACTGCAAAAATACCAACTCAATTAGAAGTCATATCCACTCATTAAAGTTATCACAGATATTCTTCAGTTACCCTTGTGAATACTTACAATTTTTTTTTTTTTTGATTCATGCACTTTATTTCTTACTGAAATTCTCAATGTTTATTAAGCCACCCGTCGTATCCTCATCCTGTGCAGACAAACGTATTCTCTGTGTCTTTAAGACCCAAACTAAAACACTTTACAAAACGTATTTCTCTTTTTGTTCCTTTGTACACTGAGGTTCTTTACCACGACACATCCGAACAATCTACTTATAATGTTTTCAAGAATACATAAAACAAGACACTTTAAACTTTATTTTCCAAAAGAAACAAGTCAAAATTTATCAGACTTATTTATAAACGTAGCTTTCATACGTCATCATGCTGTTGTTTATATATAAAATGAAATTATTAACGTTCTAAGCTAAAATATATCTGCTGCTGTTTGTTAAGTGCTGTTAACCAGGCTGCTTTCTGGATACAGCCCTATAGAAATGTTTTCATATTATTATTATTATTACTGTATTATACACATTTGATAATTCCTCTACGTACTATACCAGGACTTGACGGTGCGAGAATAAGGGCATTGCGGTTACATAATCTTCGTAAGTAGCGTCTTAAGGATACTTTATGCAGCTTATCTTCAATTACATGTAGGAATGTATGTTTAACAAACGTTTCCAGTTTGATACGCACGTGCTGCACGAAATGAGGTGAAAACTAAACATTATTCGATTTACGGCAATTAAATTCTGCTGGTAGATCAAATTATATGGTGTGAGAAAAACAAAGAATTTATTATTTTGTTTAATTAAAGATATCCTAAAATTATTTTTGTTACATAATTCAATTTATAATGAATAATGCTGCTTGTCTTTACAAGAATAATGGTCGGCGTGTACGTGTGCGTTTGTGTTTGTCTGTCTGTATGAGTACTTGTGTGAATGTTTATTGAAAGATGGATGAGTCACAAAACTATAGACCATAGACAAGGCCAGGCCTGCGAGTAATGTTTAATCATGATGGCAGGTACAACCAAATAAAAATGCCCATGAATTATGATACGATGCCAGCCTTTTAATTACAGTGTAGTCATATCGAAAAGAAAGTTCATGTTGAAGGCGTACATCCTTGTAAAAGAAATTATAACTTGCAATACTGTAGGGTTAATTCTTACTTTTACTTCAACTGATGCGTCTTTACAAATAGTGCATTGGCCGAACTCTAGAAGTCAAATACTTTCTTAAAATCAGCATGAAGTTCTGCATGCGCCAACACAATGGAATAGAACAAGGGATCTCAATATCTGTATTCGCGGGTTGCGCCAGTTTAGCATTTGACGAGCCTGGGTAGAGTTGATATGTTTCCTCTAACCAAGATTAAAGGGCGGTAACAAGCGGGTGCTACAAATCACACGATCAAGAGCATTTTAAAGTTTTCTTTATATGCTTTTTTAAATTAGATTTTTTGTTGTGTATAAATCGAATTATTTAGATTGAGCACGTGAATAACCTCAACTTACTGTTATACAGATTATACACGCATTCTCTGTGTACCTAAGACAGGAACTAAAACATTTGCTAAAGGTCATTCTCTTTTTGTGCAGCAAAACAATGGAATTCTCTTTTCTTACGCATCCGTAGTATTTCAACTGCTAAGTCATTCAAGACTGCACTTAAGACACATCTTTTTCAAATATATTTTGAAAATTAATGAAACAACTTTTCTTTAAATGATTAACGTAGCTGATGGATAGCGTATTGTCATTTATGTAGTTAGTATGATATAAATGTTTCTGTTATTAATATATGTATTGTTATTTCCATGTAAAGCGCTGTGAGCCTGGCTCCTTGCTGGAATACAGTGCTATATAAATTATCATTTTATTATTATTATTATTATTAGATGAGGTTAATGACGCGATTATCGTCTTTACGGTTATATTTTACTTTTACTTAGGCAATGAGACAGATTTGTTAATAGGATTGTTTAGACAAACAAGATATATATATATATATATAGATAGATAGATAGATAGATAGATAGACGGATAGACGGATAGACGGATAGA
>MUZC01002143.1:514099-553111 GCA_002072015.1 Radix auricularia
GATAGACGGATAGACGGATAGACGGATAGACGGATAGATAGATAGATAGATAGATAGATAGATAGATAGATAGATAGATAGATAGATAGATATAGATATAGATATAGATATAGGTATAGATATATAGATATAGATTGATAGATAGATATAGATATAGATATAGATATAGGTATAGATATATAGATATTGATAGATAGATATAGATATAGATATAGATATAGGTATAGATATATAGATATAGATAGATATAGATATAGGTATAGATATATAGATATAGATAGATATAGATATAGATATAGGTATAGATATATAGATATAGATAGATATATATATAGATATGATAAAAAACTACAAAAAATCAGTGAATCTCGCTGAGCGTAGTGTTAAGATTATTCGGGTCTCTCATGCTAGCTGACTAACTGCCCTTGTTATCATTGTTCCTCATTTGAGAACAATACTTAACTATCTTGGTCCACTGCGGGATCCAATCACAATCCAAGTTGGTATCTCTTTGTTGAACTTGTGTTCAGTCCTGTGAATAACATGTTTATTTGTAGTATGTCTTTGTGATGTATTATAGTACTAGAGTTATTGATCACATGTTTTTTGTTTGTAGTAGGTATTTGTAATGTATTAGAGTTATTGTTAAATTGTTTTAAATTTGATTTGTAATTGTATCTAAATAAAAATGATGAATTTTAAGAAATAACTATTATAAAGATGATGAAAGTATTATTACATACATTGAGTCGGTAGGTAGGTGCTGAACTAAGATACAGTTAATTGAACAAATACTGAAGTCGCATTCAGTCACGGGGCAAAAATATCCGTGAACAGAAGCAGGTAAAGAAAACGTCGACAATCGATGTCAATTAGAGTTCCTGAACACAGAGGCGTCACTAGTGAGGTTGCGGAGATGCTGACCGCAACGGGTGCCTCCAGCGTTTCAAATTGTGTACAGTCGAACCCGATTATGTCGATGGTCTTGGCGTTTGCCGAAAAGGGTCGAGGTAACCGAGGATCGAGATAAACGTACAACAATAAAACGGAAAAAGTATTAAGACGTGCTGGAAATTTGTTTATGTACATGTTGTGCGTTAATAAATAAGAATGTACGTGTACAAGTTTTTGGAGTTAAAAAAAAATTAAAATAAACAGCGTTATTTGTTTGATAAAGTGATCGGCATGCTATTAAAGAACATACATGTTTGCTTTAACATCATACTGCAAATTATTTATGTTCACCAACTATTCATCCGTTGAATCAGGACCAGTAAACCTTAACTTCATTTAATCTCTATATTAGCTTATTACCCGGAGTTAATTTTTTGTTGTGTTACGGCAGAATAATAGAGCCAACACGCGAGCGACCGTGATATGAAAGTGTTTTCTTAATAATATTCCGATTTATAAATAATTTTAAAATCACGACATCACTGTTAGTGTGGTTTGCTAGTTAATGATTTTTCAATGTAAAAAAAGTATCTATTATATAATGCGCTAAGGCGCAATTCCGTCCGCGTGAAGCCCCTATGCCCCGCAAACTCTAGATTACTTTTTTAAAAAAATGAAAATATAGACGTAAAATCATAATGATTTTGGTTTTGAGGTTAACAGGGCGTGTGGTTTTGAGCGCCGTAAAAAAAAATGAAGTGGCTTCATGAAGCTTTTATTATTATATAAATTTATTTGATGTTACTTTTTATGTTATAATCTGAGTGTGAATAAGCATGTGTGCGAGTGTTTTCATATGTGTGTGTGTGTGTGTGTGTGTGTGTGTGTGTGTGTGTGTGTGTGTGTGTGTGTGTGTGTGTGGCTGTGTGTGCGTGTGACTGTGTGTTTGTATTAGTTGTGAAATTACGATTTATTTCATAGATTGCTAAACGTGAAATTAAATATTGAAAAGACGTTACCGGGTAATTGTTTATGTATAGTTAAAATTATGCACTGGATTATAAAAAATTCCGTTAATTTTATGAACACAAGTTTCTGCCAATGCTTTCTTCGTTGGCACTTGATTAAAAGATAACGGGAAGTCAATGAATGTGACTTAAAAAGCTGTTGACAAGAAGATCAATCTTCAATCATTTTTCAGATATGACTATTTTATGTTTCAATTTAGAAGAAATTAGCCCTTTGCGCATTAGTTGGACGATTACTCGCATGAATTTCCACAATTGAAAATAAACAGTGAAAAGAACTTATTGTCGCTATTGAAATTGCATTATTTATAGTTATAATATGTAATTGGGTATGATTGAGGCTAATTGGCGCTTATTTATTTTTACAGAAAATTGAACCTTTCTAAAATTTTAAATTGTATTTTATAAAATTAAATCACACGAAGATGGGTGGAAATAATCTCTCTTGGTCACTGTTAAATAACTATAGAAATAAATGTACAGAAATTATTTAATTGCAGACAAAATATAATTTTTACATTTTAACAACATTTCAGCTTGGGCTAAGCCGAAAGTACCCTAGTAATATGAGGTTAAACGGGCTCGACTTGGGGAGAGGGTGTGGTGTTATAAAGGGTAATGGGGGGGTAATTTTGCTAGTTTCCCATTAATATGAAAAAATAAAAGGGAGAACATTAGCCTGCATTCTCTTGATATGAGTTACTTAACGGAATAATTTGATTATGCCCCTGGGCGAAGTTACAGTTTACTACAAGTAAACATTACAAATGTTGAGAAAATGTATCTGTACATAATATTTAAGCTAGGCTCACTATAAAAAAGCTACGGCCTACCAGGCGATATGAAAAAAAAAATTCTATACAAAAAAATTTGCTATATATATAAGATCCAGTAAACATTGCGAGCCTACTAATTGTGTTTTTTTTTTTTTTTTTTTTTTTTTTTTTTAAATGTGTTATTATTGTTTTTATTTATATAAATTAAACCTCGCCTTAGCAGCAAAGAACAAATGAGTTGAGGGGGAAAAAGCAATCAACGAGTACTGGGTAAAAATGTCGTCGAGTTAGGTCAAGTATTAGAAAAATAAATTTTAAAAAGAAAGAAAGAAAATTGTGAAATAAACAAATGACATAGAATGGAATAGTGGGAAAACTATAGTCTTTAACAAAAATAGTTGGGAAGGCTCACAAAGTAAACTTTCTGTTTAAAATCAAAATCTCTAGTAAAAAGTCTATCGGCATGCAGGCTGGATAGCAACTGTAAAACATCGACTGTCATAAAGGCGACTTCACAAAAAGCGATTGTCTGAATGGTGACTGCATTATGGCTGTGACTGTCTAAATATCGAGTGCGTAAAATTGCTTTTGACAATGTTTGAAAAAAACTTACTGTGCCTAGCCTACAATGGAGTCTATAAATCAAGAAAACAAATTGTCATATTAAGCCAAGTAGGTTTGTGTACAGAAGAGAAAAAACAGAAGTAAATACAATCAAAGGGAGGTGTGTTTAAATAAATAGTGGTGTTACAAAGAGTGTATACAAATTTTGGGACGCTCTGTATAACGAAAATATTAAGCTTTAAGACATTATTGTAACAATTTCTGTAAAAAAAAAATATATAAATGCTATAATTTCAGTAAAATATATTTTTTTCAGAATTTGTTAGAATTAGCAAACATAGATGCAGTCAAATAATTAAAGTGGAGGGTGGAAGTGGAAGGGGCAGGCACGAAATAGGGCTGATTATTTTAGCTAGAATAAAGCATAACATTTTTAGTATACTTTTTAGATCGTTCTATTTATAAAATTCATCCTGTTTAAAAAAAAAATTTCATGTACATTAAGTAGGCATATAAATCTAAATTAAATAAATATATTCCATTACAGTTGAATGCGTGGCCAGGTCGAGATACCGATAGAGGGTGGTCGAACACTGCGACGACGGAAAATCGACCCAGGACACTCCGACCACGGACGATCGACCCAGGACACTCCGACCACGGACGATCAACCCAGGACACATCGACCACGGACAATCGACCCAGGACACTCCGACCACGGACAATCGACCCAGGACACTCCGACCACGGACGATCGACCCAGGACACATCGACCATGGACAATCGACCCAGGATAGATTGACCACATAACTTATTGTTCCCCGGAATTTTGGGTCCTTTTCGTTTCCACCTCGTAAAATTGTTTCTTTTATTAAATTTATTAAAATAGTTATTTTGGTATAAAAATATTATAGTTTAATATTATAATTTATATAAAAAAAACAGTATCAAACAGTAGCAATACCAAAGACAGAGAGCTGTGTAGAAGCATGACCGCCTACGTCTCTAGGCACGGCAACTGATGGATTCATGGATGCGTGAAATATTTTTTTTGTTAACGTTAAATTTACGCCAATTGATATCTTTCTAAATTTGATCACGGAGATAAGATTTATTTGTTTTCTGTCAAAACTTAAAGTTTCTTCATCTAAGGTTCCTTGGTCCGTCGGCAAAGTAAAAAAAAAACTCGTGTGCAAAGTTTCAAAGCATAAAATTGTGTCACTATTTTCTTCAATTTACAGCGCCGCAATTCTAAACTGCTGCTTGGATAAGGTCATATATTTGTGGAGACTCGCAGCTAAAGTAAATATTGCTGCTCATGCAGTCCTAGACAAAATATTTAAAAACATATTTCACTTGTATGCTGCCGACTGACAGTTGAGACCTTTTGGACAGGCTTGTATCCAAAACCAGGACAAATACATAGTAATACAGGAGCAGCTATTTGAAATATCAACAAATTAGAAGTTTAAACAAATCTTGTAGGTAGAATACCAAATATTCTGGTTACAAAAACAGATAACTATATGAATGATATTCTGCTTTATGAGTTGATGTACAGATGTTTGTGGCTGCTTTCCGCTCCCTTAATTGGAAAAAAAACATAAATGCACTCATATAATTTCAAAATGTAAATCCAAGAAATTAATTGTTTGAAAGTTTATTTTGAACAAATTTATAATTTCAATAAATATTGTATAAAGACTTTTTTTTGTGAATTTTAAATTTCTGTACTAAGCGTTAATGTAGTTTCCGGGCAAGTTTTGACAATGACAAGCGGTCCATGGGTAAAAAAAGTTGATTGTAACCACTGTGCTAGGTGGACGCTTTGAAATTTCACTCTTTTAATACAATCGCTATCATGTAGTCACTGTTGAGCCAGTCGCAATTTAAAAAAACAGTCGCCATATGAAACCAGTGCCTTGTGCGTAATATTTTTTTTTAAAATATTCTTTTTTTTTTATTATTGTGTAAAAGTGTATGTTATAAACACAAAATCATTGGCAAAAAATGACGAGCAGTGTTAACTAGAAGCTGGAAGGAATATCAATCCCCTGTAAAATATAAATAAATAACGTCGAAAGCAAGAATACTAGTGATGTCAAATCAATTTGTAGATTGCAAAGAGTCTTAGAGTACTTCAGCTGTTTTAATTGACTCTTTGGATTTCACCGCAGCTAAAAAAAATTTTGTCATTTCTTTATATTAGTTTTGTTTGTGTGTTGTTTGTACGTTGAGGAAGGCTCTTGGTCGAAACGTTCGCTGTTTTGTTACGCCCTTGCAGGCTAACTCATATTCTATCTGTTTCCCAGCCCAATTATGTTAATATTCTGGAACTTATTCCAAGTCACCGAGGCTCATTAAAAACACAATTAATGATATTACAGTTTTCTAGTTTCACGAACAAACACAGCACGCATTGCGTCACGGAAACGTGAGCTCATGGTCCAGTAAACAAACGTGTTGAGCACGGCGTTGATCAGCTGGCACGTGAAGCTGACCCCGTTGGTGACCATAAAAATATTTTTCTCGCGTCTTTTGAGCCTGAACTCCTTGAAGAATGGCATCGCGGCGTTGGCCAGAACGGACGGCAGAGTGCAGGCGACGAAAATGGCGACATGAAAATGACCATTCTGAGTTGTTTTTTCTCTCTTCCGGATGCATGGCTGTTGATCTTTCTCCAGTGGGTGACCTTGCGCAGGGCACAAACCAGGCAAGCTGTCGTAATGACGGCGATAGCGAATGACGTCATCTGGACGATGACCGTGATTGTGACCGTTATGTTTCGGAGCTCTTCCGCGTTTTTAAGATAAATAATTCCAATAACTGTAATATTCAATAATGGGTTAAACCTTTGACCTATCTGATTGGAAACCCACATCGGAATGTGACTAGTAATTATAAAAACGTAGACAATAATTACAACCAATATAGTTCTTTTTTTTGTGACGAGGGTTTTAACGTGAAGGGGCCAAGCCACGCACACGAACCTTTCCAGGGTTATGATAGCTGTTAAGAGGCCAGCTACACGGCTAAAAAGCACGTGCGATATCCCCAAAGCCAAAAGTTTACCGCATCTAAAGTATCCGTATTAGTCGTGGCCCTTACGATCAGAGGGTTGTTCAAAGCGCCGTAGCCCAGCATGGTCAGTGAGACTCCGATATTGGCCACGGCGAGACCTGACAAAAAGATGTTTGTGCTGTCCACGAGACCAAGCCGTAGGAACACAATGAGATTGATGACGTTAAGGGCCAGTCCCAGGAGGCCCAAAACTGACTCTGTGATCCCGAGGTATAATTGAAACACCTGGAACAAGGCGTCACTCAAGAGGGGCTGTAATGTCTTCGAAAGATCTGAACACTCGATGCAAACGCCGCTTAGATTCATCTCAGAATCTGCAACAGCCTGCGTTGAAAGCTAGAGATGGTGTGTTCCCTGTTGGTATGGTCGTGGTGAGAAACGAATCGATTCGGGCAATGCTCACTATTCTTTGCTAGAAATCAAAGTTTTGTAAACCTTATGTTTCAGATGAAACGATTGCTTATACTGAAGATACCACTTGTTAGATCAATGAACATGTTATTTAATCGCCCACGAAAATTTAGTTTAATTCTCTCATTTTTGTCTGTGTTTTTGTTTCCTGATCATTGACATTTTATATAAAAGTATCCACTTCATTAATTAAACAAAAAAATTATGGGGCATCTCATTACCCCGGTAATAAAATGTATTTCATTTCCGGCTCTACTGGTGAAGTATACTTAATACGATACAGTTGACTCCATTCACAAAAGTATCAAAACTAGTTTTTTTTTAAATGTAAGCTTGATTTTTATTTATATTGTTTTTGAGTTTTAAACCTTTATTTAACAAGTTGTTATTTGTAACCAATCCTCAATCTTACTAGAAGAATGTAGCTAACACATATTTGGAGAAATACTAATGAGCGGCCAGGGCATGAAAGAGAGAGTATCAGGGAAATCTAGTTTAGTTATCTTATATCTTATCTTAGATATACAGACGCTCCTTCTATGCAGAAGATAATTGCGTCCACAGACCATGAGAGATGATCTGTTGGCAAGTGATGCAGCGGTCACAGGCCACGGCTATAGGGGTTCCACGCATTACCCCAGCCGCCTAACTATTGTCTAGTTAGGTACCCATTCGGAGCTGGGTGACTCGGTGACTCCTCAGGCCCCGAGAACAAATCCTCACTTTCGTGTGGATTCGAACTCGTGACCATCAGTATGACAGTCGAGAGCGCTACCTCTCGACCACCACGTCCCACGATATCACCGAGACATTCATGTCCTTGGCAGAGGAGCACTAACCTCAAGTTCAGTTTCTATAATTTATCTTTTTTTGCTACATTTTGTAACTGGTAGAAACTGCTCATTAAGTTTTAAAAAAAAAGAAAGTAAAATTGTATTTTAAAACAAAATCTTCAACAAAGAAGGTGAGAGGAGTAGCTTGCCGGATTTTAAATTGAATATACGGCAAGCAACAAAGAGACAATCTATTTATTTTTTAAAATATAGCACACAAGGGAGGCCAAAAGAAATTGCCGTCTCGTTAGGCGGGTGCAGTATCGGTATCAAAGATGGCTGGTATTTAGGGGCTTAATAATTTAAACTGTGTTATAATCATTTGAGTGCTTGAAAAACTTTAATAAGGGGTTTTATGCTTTGGTTTTATATCTAATAGCCACTTCAAAATTACACAGTTCGATAAAAAAATTGTACGTTTGAAAAGACAATAAGTGGAGAATTGCATTTGATAAAAGCTTAAATCAAAACACTGGTTAATTTATGTCAGGTTAACAAAACAAACATTACAAAGCTGTGATATTTGATCTCATTAGGTGGGTGAGGCGAAAAGGAACGCGTGTAAGGAAATCGATTTCAATAGCCGAAAACGTGAAATAATAGGAAAGGAACAGTGTTAAGTTTAGCCGATCACGCGAAGTCCTTAGCAACATATGGCTCAAAGTTTAGCTTGACACTGGTAGACCATACAAACACAGGGCTGAATGTAAAGCCGAGCTTGGTCGACATCATCAACGTATGGCCCAATGTTCACATAATCTTTCAGATCCTAGAAACATATGACTCACTGCTTAGAGGACACTTGCTGACCACAGTAAAACGTATGGCTCACTGCTTCGAGGACACTTGCTGAGCACAGTAAAACGTATGGCTCACTACTTAGAGGACACTTGCTGACCACAGTAAAACGTATGGCTCACTGCTTAGAGGACACTTGCTGACCACAGTAAAACGTATGGCTCACTACTTAGAGGACACTTGCTGACCACAGTAAAACGTATTGCTCACTGCTTCGAGGACACTTGCTGACCACAGTAAAACGTATTGCTCACTACTTCGAGGACACTTGCTGACCACAGTAAAACGTATGGCTCACTACTTAGAGGACACTTGCTGACCACAGTAAAACGTATGGCTCACTGCTTAGAGGACACTTGCTGATAACAGTAAAAGGTATGGCTCACTGCTTAGAGGACACTAGCTGACCACAGTAAAAAGTATGGCTCACTGCTTTGAGGACACTTGCTGACCACAGTAAAACGTATGGCTCACTGCTTAGAGGACACTTGCTGACCACAGTAAAACGTATGGCTCACTTCTTAGAGGACATTTTTCGACCACACTAAATCGTATGGCTCACTGCTTAAAGGACACTTGCTGAGCACAGTAAAAAGTATGGCTGCATGGCTTCCACCTGCTTCAAGTTGATACATATCGTTGATGGCTTCCAACGTCTTCAGGTTGATAGCCATCGTTGATAGCTTCCATCGTCTTCAGGTTGACACATATCATTGAAGGCTGACATCTGCTTCAGGTTGATACAGATTTGTTGATTGCTCCCATCTGCTTCAGGTTTAACACTATTTCTGTTAGATCCAAATTGCATCAGGTTGATATAAATTATCATTTTATTGTTATTATGACTATCATGGAACGAATTCCGCCACACTCCTTCGTGACAAAAGTCAACTGAATAACATCATCATACGTCTTGATTGTGTCCATCGTCGTCTCCCTTGAAAGGATTTAACTCCTTTCACTTTCACCTCAGCACCAATCTTGACACACAAGGCTACTACTACTATTACACGTATTGTTCAAGTCTCCACATGAAAATTCTGAACACATGAAACATTTAAATTCATAGCGAATGCACCAACAGGAATTTCGATGCCAGGTGTAGCGCAGTACAGGTAAAATGTTCGAATAAATCTTATACATAAAAAAAAGAAAACTGATGTGTAGAAGCTGATCAACTGGAGAGCAGGATGCGTCATAGAAGGAAGTTTGGGAACAATTGTTGTGACGCGTATTTTAACATTATTTTCTGCAGACGACGCCGAGAACATGTTTCTCTTTATACATTCTTTAGATGTATTTTGTAGCGAATAGGAATAATGTACTCATATGTGAGATTTTATATAGATTATGGACTATGTCAAATTTTATAGATAAATCCAATTGATGTCAGATTATATAGATGATTCTTTCTAATATGAGATTATATAGATAAATCTCGCTTAAGGCATTTAGCTTTGATGAAGCACTATTAGGTCACAGTGGCGTCGCTAGGGGGGTGCGGAGGGGGCGGGCCGCCCCGGGTGTCACCATCAGGGGGGTGACACCAGACCATAAAATTCTATATATTCCCGTTATTTGGCACTGGAAAACACGGAGGAGTTCTATGGATTAAATATGAGGGGGTGACACCATGAGCTACCGCCCCGGGTGACACCATGAGCTACCGCCCCGGGTGACACCATGAGCTACCGCCCCGGGTGACACCAATCCTAGTGACGCCTCTGTTAGGTCAGATTATTATAGATAAAGAAGACTGTTAGGTAAGATTATATAGTTTGAAGATTGTAAAGTCATATTATATAGATGAAGACTTTTAGGTCAAATTAAATTATAGATGAAGTCTGTTAGGTCAGACAATATAGATGAAGACTGTTAGATTATGTTATATAGATGTACCTTGATGTGGTTAAAACACTAGCAGCTTACAATCGTCCATATTAAAACATTATCAGTTCGTATTATTCTCTAAGTAATTTAACACAAATTATAATAGCTATTAAAAAACGCAACGAATCAAATGGAACGAATGAATATGTATCTGTTTCTATGAATCTCAACTTTATCATTAATATGTTTACTTATTAATCTTTTTTTAATCCTTAAATTTAAAAAAAAAAAATATATATATATTATTATTTTTTGGAAAATCACAGTGGATATCTTGTGCTTAAATTTAAAAATAAACTTTCAAATATAGCACATGGTAACAAAATTGTATTATTATATACTGATGGTAATTTTCGGGCGTTACCTTACATCTAATATTGCTATTTCGAAGCCGGTTTCACGTTTGGATACTTTGGAAGGGCATATTTTCATCCCGATCAAAAGTAAATATTGAATATTATTTAACAATATGACTATCAATTATAAAGTGTTAATTAATCAAAGAAGTTTATTTTGAAATCGACTGCTAACGAAAAAAATGCATTTTAAGTTGTTTTTGTTTTAATTATTATTATTTCTTTGGTTGGGGGAGGGCGGTTTAGTGAGTTCTTATCTTATCTTAAATCATCTTATATTTCAATTGCGTCCTACGCTTATTCCAATGGATGGGCTACAAAATTGAATATTTATAGACTAATGACTAGAACATACGTGATTTTTGAGGTTTTGAAAATAATTCCCTGAAATTCCACATAAAGTTATATTTTATTATGATTTTAAATTTCAAATTCTAAAAAAACACTAATAAATTCTCTGTCTTTATAATTATAGATACCGATTGAACAGTTTCAGGAATGTGACGTTTTTTAAAAAATAGCCTTGAATATAATGTCTAACTCAATATTTGTTTTGTATTTATTTTACGTATGATTTTTAATATAAAATGTTTTTTTTCTTAATGAATGCATTGTCAACAAACATATCAACCTGACATAAATAATGAGGTCAGCTGTTGGATTGAGTAATAAGTGCAATAAGAACGAAATTCGTGCGCGACGAATTGAAAATATTTTCGTATTAACGTTATCTTTTACCAACACTATTTGATGTCTTATCTACTACAGACGCTGCTTTGATACAGATGAGATACGCGCTTTGAGTTTTACTACATATTGGGAAATGACGCAGCATTAACAGGCCATGGAAATTAATGGCAATGTAGCTCTCAGACCAAGTTGTTTCCCTACCTAGTGTTAGGTACCCATGTGGAACTTGAAAATCTCATTGACACCCTTGGCTTCACGGAGATTCAAACCCGTGAGTGCCATGACCCATGGTCATTGGTTATGTTTGGTTAGATTAGCGACCTATTCCCCTGATCATAAGTAAGTTATCAGGAAATAGTGATGAGCGTCTCAGTCAAAAATTAACAACAGCTGATATGATTTTAAATAGCTGACCAACAGGTGATACGCTTGTAGCCAGCTGACCAACAGTAGACACGCTTGTAGTTAGCTGACCAACAGGTGAAACGTTTATAGTTAGCTGACCAACAGGTGAGACGTTTGTAGTTAGCTGATCAACAGGTGACAACTGGTAGTTAGCTGACCAACAGGTAAGACGCTTGTAGTTAGCTGACCAACAGGTGACACGTTTATAGTTTGCTGACCAACAAGTAACACACTTGTAGTCAGATGACCTGCAAAATTTAACCAGTTATCTGATTCTGATGCGACGTGCTGTTGACATTTGTCCACTCGGCCGCCTTGCAAAAGGAAAATATCAAACAAGCTGCCGATGCGACAGTAGAGGTGAATGACGTTACGTGAAGGCTAACAGTAAGTGTAACAGTTGTGTTTTCAAAGTCTACTGTCCCGACAGATGTAACGTTCAACCTAGCACTTAACCCGTGACCTATCTCATTGGGAAGCCATATTGGGATTTGACTAGATATCATTAAAATTAACACACTTACGACAAGGACACCCTCTTTTTCTTTGGTGACAAGTTTCATAACGTTCAGGTGCCAAACAACGCATAAAAAAGTGCCCACACTCATGAAAGCCGTTATGAGGTCTGCTACCCGGCTGAGAAGCATGTGAGATATTGCAAATACCAACGGCTTGACTGTATATGTTGTGTCAGAGTTGTGTGCGGCCCTTAAGACCAGAGGGTTCATCAAAGTGCCGTAGCCCAGCGAGACCTGATAGCGAGATGTTGGTGGTGTCCACGAGACCAAATCTTAGGAACACGATGAGGTTGATGACTCAATGATACCTAGGTAGAAATGAAACAACTGAAACAAAACATCCCTGCATGAGGTTGGTGGTGTCTGCAAATCGTCAGGACTCAAAATTCCGAACCTCTTACATTTGTCGTACGTAGTCAATGTATATATAGCGCGCTCTTTAAGTTTGCTTTTAACGTGTTTGCCGCCAAAAAAAAAAGTATTTTTTTCATTCGGGTAGCCGATGCTGATTTTGAGTATGGCTGAAGCCCGTATAAATGGAAACGTGAATTTGGAGGGGAAATTAAGAGCAGACGTAAATTATTGCGTAGCATTAAACTATTAAAAACAAAAGACCACTCTTTACATTAACTGATTGTCTTGTTCGGGTTACTAGAAAGATAAAAGTGACACTTATAATCAAAATTTTCAAATTACGTGGTGAACTATTTCTAATGTTATCATCGTCTACAACCAAGTTGAACTTGAAAAAGTTTATCGAAAGACGGTCTACAAAGTACTTTTCAACCACACAATGGACTTTCGTAAGCTGTTGTTTTGTTTTTAAAAGCTTGTCATTTGAGAATTTAATTCAACAGACGAGCATAAATTACTTCAAAATAAATTCAGAATATTTCTTCTCTAAAGCCTACGTTTTCCGTTGATGTCCCAAGGACTGGTGTATTCGATTATACGGTAAACGCAATATATTTGTTTAAAATTTTAAACGAATGAATGTCAGAACGTCCTTACACACTTACAATAAATTAAAGCAGACGGAATTATTAGTAGTATAAACCTGCTTGCGTTTTATAAGCTAAAAGGCGTTAACATTTGCGTAAGACTGTGAATGTCTGATGGGTACGTTAGAGTGTCTTCTTATGAATGGCAGGGGTCGAATGCACCTGGTATGTTATTATCAGACACGGCCACCTTGGAATAATAAAGTTAATTGCGTACTACCATTATATTAAAGAAACTATTTTTTCCAATAAAATATACATACAAGGCTCAACCTGTTTAATAACAGTTGAATAATCTCATTAGAAAGTTCATGCTTGGGACATGTATATTTATCCTCACTAAAGTTCAGGCGTATTTTATTCCTTGCGCCACATTTCTTTGAATCTTCTACTTGTTTCAAACAGTACATCGTTATTGATCGCAACATTAACTTATCACCGGCAGCAACAACCCGTTAGATGATTGCTGGGAGAAATGCAAAAAATTATCAAAGACAAGGTCAGCATGAGGGCATGACAAAAACGGTAATAAAAAGGCCCATCTAAACGTAATAAAAGTTGTGAATACACTAACACTTTAAACAATTTTGATGCGAACGTTGTAACTGTGGAATGTAATAAGTTTTCAAAAATGACATCTTAGGGACATGTTATATGGCTAATTTTATATCTGTTTGCTTGTATTGATGTTAAGGAAACCAACGCTCCAACCGACACAGCACCGGACACCCGATTCGACACGTCACGTAACACAACACCCAACACCTCACTACACTCTATACCCTACAACCAGTGTGACACTCAAAACGACATAGAACACCACACACCCCTCGACTTGCAATCCGACATCCCAACACACCCATCGATACACCACCTGAAGACGCAACAACTGAATATCAATAACAAATAAATATCTCTTCTATAATCTCTAATCACTCCAGTACTATCTTTTCTAAGTTAAATCAATTACTTCCTCTACATGTCCATCTCTCTTTGTATATTGTCATTTTTTCACTTATGAAGTCCAATCTTTACTTCAAATATATCATATAGAACAGGACTGCGTAAACTTTTAAATAAAATACAATATCCACAAAATAAGTGTTCAAGAAAACAATAATATGAGCTTTATTTATATACATACATTGCTCTCTTCCCATTCATAAGCATTCCCAACATCATGTACAAAGGTTCATAAGAGGACGTATAACAATCATAGACTGGTAGTCCAATGAAGCGAGACAAGCGCACCTTAGGTACAGCCTGTCTGCCGCAACAGATCTCCAGGACAAAAGTAAATGTTCACCCGTAGCACCACTGTTAGGTCATGTGGATCAAGCCACATAGCGTCGACAGTGACGTTGTGTAGTAGAAATTCAGTCTGTGTTATATCACAACACAAATGAGTGTTACATGCACGTGTTAACTATGTGTTTGTTAGGCGTGAGTATGTCAGATATGGGTGGTATGAGAGTGAATTTTGAGAGTTCAGTTTAAATTACTTTAAATGTTTGTTAGGTGTGTTTTTGATTTGTATGAGTTTGTGAGTTAGATGTGTGTGTAACTTTTTTGCAACAAACATGTGTTTTGTTGAGTGTTAAGCATTCTCGCCCATAAGGGACATCCACCGATCATTGTCGGCGTCTGCACTTCCTCCAAGGAACAGCAAGCTACCTTGTCTCATACCAGCCTTTATTTGGAAAGCATCTGTCACATGCTGACCATGGACAACTCGGCAGTTTATCCCTTCGTACACGTTTCTGAATTATCCGTAAACTTCTGTGGCACTCCATTATGGCTTAGCAACTTCTACAGAGTTTACCTGTTCACGCTGTCGAAAGCCTTTTCGTAGTCAAAAAAGTGTACATAGAGCGGCGAGTTCCACTCTAGTGACTGCTCTAGAATGATGCCTCTATCTGGTCAGTGCAGGATCAGCTTGTTGGTCCCGCAGCAGAGGGTCTACAGCGTTGTTCATTCTGTCAAGTAAAAAACAGCAGGACGGACAGCAGGATGATACCTCTGCAGTTCGAGCAGAAGCTTAAATCCCCCTTTTTTGAAATCTTGATAAGCTATCCCTCTTTCCATTTGGAAGGCACTTGCTCCTCTTCCCATATTTTCATAAACAGAGGGCGTAGCATTTCCACACTGGTTTCCAAGTCCGTCTTCAGTACCTTTGCCATCAGGTCCTGCATCCTTTCCATTTCTGAGTTGTTGAATGGCCCTGCTAATTTGTGAGTCTGTAATAATTGTGTATCTAAGATGTCAGTCTAATATTTTACTGTATTCTTAATTCAGATATAACAGATATTAACTATTGATTTCAGAAAATTCAGGAGAAAATTTGGCTTCATATTTACAGGCATTTAATGTTTATTTCAATGACATGGGAAAATTTCTTATAAAAGAAGTGTTAGGTAATAAATTCTCTTTTTAGATATTGAAAAAACTCGAGCTCACATTTAAAAATGATAAGCTATGAAGACGTCCTCATATTCCACGAGAGTGTGAGTGTTTACATTTCCGGTTTTATTTCTTTCCTCGGCACCGTGTTCAACGTCATCAACATCGTCGTCTTCGTCAAACTCGGTTTCTCGGATACCACCAACATCTCCCTGCTGGCCCTTGCCGTGGCCGATATCGGCGTCTCCTTGCCCGTGTTATTTTACAGCCTCACCAATGTCCCTATTTTATCATCACTCCTGGGAAAATCGCTCACGATCGCCAACAACATCATCGAAGGCTCGGTCCAGATAATGTTTTGTCGCATATCTGGCCTGATAACAGCCTATCTGGCATTAGAGCGCTTCGTCTGCGTGGCGTGGCCTCTGCATGTCAGAGCGGTCATCACTCCCAGGCTGACCATAGGCGTCATAATCGGCATCTTCGTGTCGATGACGTCATTTAATGTCCCGCTGTCCTTGACCGAAAAGATCGTCGCGAGGTTCGACCCCCTGCTCAACGTCACCATTTACGACATTCCTACCGACCCCAACCACAAATACCTCAGTGACATAACGATCACCGTCCAGTTAGTGGCCCAGGGTACGTCAGTCGCCGTGGTCACCCTATCTACTTTATGTTTGATCCGGTCATTGCGTCAGTCGGTCAGCTGGAGAAGGTGTGCGTCGGCCTGTCATCGTTCTCGCGAGTCCGGAAAAGAAAAACAGCTGGTCAAGATGGTCATCCTGATCTCAACGGTCTTCATCGTCTGCACGCTGCCCGCGGTAGTCGGAAACCTGGCCATGGTTTTCTTTAAGGACTTTAATTACCGGGGCAGTCAGAGTAATCTTTTCTTTTTTATGTGTAATATTTTTGTTATTCTCAACTGCGTCAACTCAATGATCAACATTTTTGTCTACGCCAACATGAGTTCAAGGTTCAGGGACAAGCTGTTTGTTCTGTTAAAGAGATTTGGCGGATAGTTTTTATATTATCTGTTCTGAAGATTGTATATATCGATATATTTATCGACAGTTTGACATTTAAATAAAAAGGACGCCTTAAAAGATGCATTCACGAAAGAGTGGTAAAAACTTAAATATTTATTTTCAATAAAAAAGGTTTTTTTTAAGGTTTTTCTTTAAAAATGTCTTATTTCTATTTAAAGTTTTAAAAATTTTAAAATATTTTATTTTGTTATTTTTTAAACTGAAAGTAGGTATTTTTTTTTTTTATTATTACCACGTTTTTCTTAGTTTGCTTTCTTGTCTGTTTGTCTTTCCGGGGCAAAAATTGAATTCCTTTTTTGAACCACTTCTGATCATCCAATTTTGATGAAATTTTGCATGCATACTTGATTCACATGACAATTTAATATTTCATTAATTATAGTACTCAATTCTACTTAATTATAGTAATTATACTAAAAATAAAGATGTATGACGTCATTAACATGAAAATTTCAAGGGAAGTAACATAACCAGGGAATTTTCATTTTTTTAGTTATTTCCCATGTCTTAAAGACATTAAATTTGAACTAAAAAGTATAAAATAAAAATATTTTTAAAAAAGTTTTTAAGATACCACGTTTTGTGAACTAAAAAGAAGAAAATAAATTTTTTCTTGGGCTCTGTTGGAACTTCCGTTCCCCTGGGCTGAACCAGAACTGTTTTGTTGGATGCACATTGTGGACATTTTGTACATACACACTCTTACACACCAAAATATTTTCGAACTAAAAACGTGGGGCGCATTCGGCTGAATTGCCCTGTGAAATTAAATGAAGTATCATATATAGACTGTGGAGGAATTTGAAACTGAAAAGTTTAATGTAATAGCATTAATAGACCATTAAATGAAGTATCATATATAGACTGTGGAGGAATTTGAAACTGAAAAGTTTAATGCAATAGCATTAATAGACCAAATTTCAGCCGAATGCGCCCAACGTTTTTAGTTCGAAAATATTTTGGTGTGTAAGAGTGTGTATGTACAAAATGTCCACAATGTGCATCCAACAAAACAGTTCTGGCTCAGCCCAGGGGAAGGGAAGTTCCAACAGAGCCCAAGAAAAAAATTATTTTCTTCTTTTTAGTTCACAAAACGTGGTATCTTAAAAACTTTTTTTAAAGTATTTTTATTAAAATTTATTGTCGTTTCCTCATTTTAATTATTTATTTTACAAAAAGCATTGAAATACGAAAAGTACTTTTCATGTTTTAGAGCTTAACTACTTTATACAGACGGCTACTTTTAGCTAATTTATGTATTTATTTTTTTGTTGGAACATTTGAAACAAAATAAAAATAAACATTTTTCCAGTGTTATTAAATTTCAATATTTTGTTTCATATCTAGGACTGGCATTGATTAAAAAATTGTGCGATTTTTAATCTGCAAAAAGTAATGGATTAACTCCCGTAGTAGCTTGCCGTCGTCCACACTAAAAATCAGAAAATAACTTATGTCTGTCATTATTTTTTACACAAAGTATAGTTACAATTAATAAAAGCAATTAATCGACGTTAAGGAATGAAGATTTATTTGTATTTATAAGACGTCGATTTAATTATAAATTTGCTTTAAAAATGTTTTAAAAGATCCATAGTTTTTATTGTTTTAAAAGCCGCTATGTATTTCATGTGGTAAGGTACAAAACACACTTTCCAAGAGCCATTGTAAATACGCTACTAAAAATCATGTTAAGCCTGGTCCCTTTTGGAACTCAGGACGTGTTAGCGCATTTTCGTATTATGTATCAGTACTTATGTTAGATATCAGCATTATGTAGTTATCAGTAATTGTGTTTAGATTTTAGACATATTTTTATGAATTTTCTTGTGTAATGAATATACCTGACATTTTTTTATTTAAAAGTCATTTCTTTACATTTAAAAAAAAATTATTTTCTCTTTAATCTAACTACAAGTCACCACAAATGATGACATAAAACTCTCTAAACTTTTACACATATTCTAATTACGTCAACAAAAAAAAAACAAAAAAAAAACTAATTCTTTTGCACGCCTTCGCACCACTCTTGAATGCTTGAAAAATGATGTATTCGACTTCCGGCAATGGCGGCCGTTCCCTGCGCTAGTGTTACCTCTCGATTCGCAAAGTTTTTTGGTAGTTTAAACGGAGTTTTTTAACGGATCGAGTAACTGAGTGTTGATGCACAAATGGCAGGTCAGGACATACAAAAAACATATATACATCATGGGTCTAGGACTTATGGATGCTGTGATCAAAGGTGATGACAGACGGACAGACAAAACGGGTGCAATAGCGCATTCGACTTCTCGAAAATGCGCTAAAAATCATATTATGAAACACTCGTTATAATATCGTGATTTCGACGTGATTTCAGTTTCTCCAAAATGAAGGGTGAGACTTAAATCAGGCTTAAAAGAATTAAATGGAAAAGACGTAAACAAGGTCCTGTGAGGCTAACCCTTACCTTGTTTACGACTTTTCCATTTAATTTTCAGTTTCTCCAATCCTGGTTCAGCTTTCACCACGGTATCAAACATTTTCACCTCGACTCAAATGTTAAGTGTTTAACTTTATTTTGCTGCCTTCTGGATGGTATCTCGAAAAAATATATTTTAATTATCATCTGATAATTCTTGTTTTAAAACGTTGTTTTCTTCAACTGCTTTCAGCTTGTAATTATTTTTTTTTTAAGTTCTCCTCTTTCCCTTTGTTAAATTAGCTGGGTACGAGTTCAACAGTGGGCTTACCTCACAAGCTGAGGGGCAAGTGTTCTAGCTCTAGTTAGGGCCACTTAAATATATTTTTAAAAATAATTTAGCAAATGATTAATGAAAGTTGCTAAAAGCCTCCCGCTGACCTTGAGTGCAAATAGGCGCTGCCAAGTCTACCAAGACCAAAGAAAGTTTTAATGGAAACATTAGAACCCCATACAATCACAAAGTAATAGAACACAAACTATAGAAAAAATAATTGAAACTAATTTGAAAAATAATAAATTAGTTACATTTCATTAAATATTTAACACATCACTTGCTATGCTGGAATAATACTTGTAGAACCAAAACACTAGATTCGGTTGATTAAATTTTAAAGCATCCCATTTATTAAATGTACCAGTTGTGTACCGAGTATCTGAATTAGTAACTTAGTTTGGACAGCATTGCCATGGAGATAGACAATTTGTGTTTTGTTTATGTTTCGAATATGAGCTAAGTACTCAATGAACTCATATATTAAATTTAATTTAGCGTCGGTTGGAGGAAAAGTGGGGATGAATTTTTTTGTTTTGTTTTGCTTTGAAAGGTTTTTAAAAAACGGAAAGGGAGACAACTGGCTTGAATTTGTTTAAAAATGCAGGCCTTCAATGTTTTCTCTGATTATCGCTACTGATGATTCGTGAAGGCTATTCATTAATTGCTTAATAATTGACTAAGAAAGTACAGGGGGTCCTCGGGAGATGAAGTTGACCCGTTCTAAAGAAATGTTGTTACTCGCATTTCATTTAAAACGGAACATAGGTAACATACACTGCACAGTAATGTATGTTGAATATGTACATTGCTAAAAAATTAAATAGTTAATGACATTTTTTTTTAAAAAATATTCAAAAAAAAAATTAAAGAAAACAATTTCATATCACATTATTCAAAGTAAATATCGATGAAGAGACGGAATGACGAGCAATATTACTATCTATATTTTAAGGGTGGCGCTTTCCTAGCCCCGAAACAGAGTAAGTTTTTATTGTAGAATTAAATATTGCGTGGCTTAAAAGATTTGTTTACTGCCATATACGTTTTCCATGATTAACCATCTAATAAAATCTGTAATAAAGATATCTTATTTTTTAAAAAAGAAATTCCGATCATATTTTCTTTCTTTAGAAGAGTAGAATGTACACAAGCCTTACAAAAATGGTAATTTAAAAAAAATATTGAAATAAAATTGAGGCCTTGGAAGAGCGTTGATATTAAAAATAGTTTGAAATATGAAAAGTTTTTAAGCGTATGTCTGATTGGAATATAATGTAACAATATGAAGATAAACATTAACATGAACCTTGAAGAACTATATTTTCAAAATGACTATGAAGGTATTTTAGATTTTGTTTAAAGTAAGTGCTTATCACAACTTATATATATTAATATTTTATTGCGTCTCAAATGATGGACGACAAAAATTACATAAACAACGCCTTGTGTTTAGAGACTATGTCAACACTAGATAAATTTTAGATCTTGAAAAAAAATGCTTTAAAGGTACTCAACAACACGACTTAATTGTTTATTTTATTTTGATTTTATATTTCTAATTTTAAAAAAAAACACCGACCGACCTTAGCCAGGAATCTGATTATTTTATGTTTAAACTAGGGAATCGACAGTAAACAATTGCGGAAGTTTTGAAAATATATATATTTCAGCGGCAATCTATTAATTATTGAAAGAAAGTACAACATAATAGAAAAAAAAACGTAATACAGAACTTTGATATATTATTTTTTATTAATAAATTTCAAAATTTAATATTTTTGGGGCTAAAGAATTTTTTTTTTTTGTGCAGTAATTTAGTGCACTGCTTTCTAAAATTAGTAGCGTCACGGACGGGACGGGACGGACAGGACATACATTGCAAAATATGTATATTGATCAAATAACACTTAATACAATGTCTAACTCAATACACTTTTTCAATATTATGTTATCAATGAATTATTACATATTTTTTTTCTTTATGATTGAATTTGCTCTGTCAACAAAAAAATATATATTAAACATAAATACAAGTGATTATCTGATGGGGTTAGTTACCCAAGGGCATTAAGTATTTCTAACAACAAAAAAAAAATCTAAATAATTAAAACTTATAAAGTATGAAATAAGAGTGAAAGTTTTTTTTTAAAGTTATAAGTGTTGTTATTTCAAAATTCTTGTGGGAAAAGTTAAAAATATTTTCCAACTAACTTCATCTGTAACCAAAACTATGTAATGTCTTATCGATTACAGAGGCTCCTTCTATACGGAAGATTAAAGCGTCATACGGTCTTATTCATATTGGCGTGTGACGCGGCATTCACATGACATGGCTAGGAGGCACAATACAATTCCCAGACGCTTTTGTTCCCTAACTAGTATTAGGTACACTTTCGGAGCTGGGTGGATTCGGGAACACTCTTTACCTCGTGAAAAAAACAACAACCTTGGCTTCATAGTGATTCGAATCTGTGTCCAGAGGTCAAAGATTGTATAAAAATGTAGATTAGCGAAAAATTCCAATGATGGAACGTGAGTTGTCAGAAAATAACGCTGAACGTTGCAGTGATCATGTGGTCTTAATCTAAAATTTACAAGAAGTGACACGCTTGTAGGTAGATGACCTGCAGATGACACGCTTGCAGTGAGATGACTTTCAAATGACACGCTTGTAGTTAGATGACCTGCAGGTGACACGCTTGTTGTTACATAACATGTAGATGACACGCTTGTAGTTAGATGACCTGCAGGTGACAGTTCACAGATCATAAAAATATGGGTTTGAGAAGGAACTCACGGGGGAAAAAATTACAAGCTCATGTGAACTGCACGTACATGCCCCTCCACTTTCCGAAAAACAAGATTAAATGTTTTTGTTGATAAGATATATTGAATAAATGAAATTCATTCACTGAATTTCAATTGCCAGTTTTGTCACGTTCTCTCATTCTGATGCAACTCAGGGTTAACCTTTGTCCAGACGGTGAACTTGCAAATGGCAACCATCAAGCAAACAGCCGTGATGATCGCAGAATCCAATGACGTCATCTGAACACTGACCCTTACGATGACCGTTATGTTTCCGAGCTCTACTGCATTCACAAGGCAAACAGGCCCGTTCTACTGTTACTCTAAACGCAGCACTTAGCCTTTGACGTATAATCTCGTTGGAAAGACACATCGGGATGTGACTAGAAATCGTAAAAAACTAAGACACCAACGATAAGGACACACTTTATTTCTTTGGTGACAAGGGTTTTAACGTGTACGGGCCAAGCCATGCTATATACGTTTTCCAGACAAATGAACAACTTTATTCGGCTGAAAAGTTGTTGAGATGTTTGCAATACAATTAGCTTGAATGCATCTCTTGAGTTCGATTTGTGGTTGGCCTTTACGACCAGATGGTTGTTCTAAGCACCGTAGCCCGGCATGGTCAGTGAGACTCCAATATTGGCCACGGCGAGACCTGACAGTGAGATGTTGGTGGTGTCCGTGAAACCACGATGAGGTTGATGACATTAAGGGCCAGTCCCAATAGGCCCAAATCTTACTCAAAGATCCATAGGCAGAACTGAAGCACCTTGAACAAGGCGTCACTTAATAAGGTCTGTGGCCCCTGCGATTTGTCAGAAACAAATAGTTACCAAGCCACTTACATTTGTCGTAAGAAATAAATGCAGATAATGCAGACTGTTTAGGATTGCTTTTAAAATGGCTCTCATATAAATAAATTATTTCTTTTTCACTTTTAGGATAGGATTTGTTTTTAAATTAATTTAAAATGGTTATGCAGATGTTTAAAATGGTTGAATCCCATATGTGGAAAAAATGAATTTAGAAAGGAAATAAACAGCGGAGATTACTTATTGTGTAACAGTCTCTAATTAAAAACATAAGAACTTTCTTTACAGTTTAGCCGATATGATTGGTCTGGTTTATAAAAATTTACAAAGAATTCATACAATCATAATTGTAAAATTTCACGGTTAAAGTATGTTTTTAAAGTTTCCATTCCTTACTGTCAAGTTAAACCCCCCAAAATTGTTTTAAAAGCCGGTCTACGCAGTAATGTAGTGAACACGTTACGTGACACTCAAAGACTTTTTTTTCCAAGCTTTTAGTTCAAGCGTTTAATTCTTTAGGCGAGCTTATATAACTTCAAAATAAATCAGAATATTGCTTTATTAACGTGTACGTTTTGTATTGATATTCGACTAACTGGTCTATCCGACTATTTGGTAAAGATCATCTGTTTGTTTACAATTTTAAAGGAATGAATGTCACAGCGTCCTAAGATTCTAAAAGCTTATAATAAATCATAGCTGTCGGAATTAATTATTATGCACCTGATTGCATTTTATAGGCAAAAATGCTTTAACATTTGCTTATGAGTATGAGTGTGAATACCTGATTAGTGTGTTAGAGTGTGTTATTACGAAAAGTAGGGGTCAAATGTACCAGGGTTATTTTAACTTAAGACACGGTCACCATCGAATAATTAAGTTAATTACGGTATTTGCTGTTTATTTTTCCTTTAACATTATAACAAAAGTATAAACCGATTTAATAACAGTTGAATAATCTCATTAGAAAGTTCATTCTTGGGACATGTATATTTATCCTCACTAAAGTTCAGGCGTATTTTATTCCTAAGTCCACATTTCTTTTCATCTTATGCTTGTTTCAAACAGTACACCGTTATTGATCGCAACATTTTCTCTTCACCGACAGGAGCAACCCGTTAGATGATTGCTTGGAGAAATGTAAAAATTTATCAAAAACAAGGTCAGTATGAGGGCACGAGAACTTAAATAAAAAGGCCCACCTAAAAGTAAAAAAAAAAATGTGTGAAGATTAGTACGACACCTCCACTTATGAGATTTTGGCAATATAATACGTTTTTTAAAGATAGCGCGTAATGGACCTTTTATACAGCTAACTTTATACCGGCTTATATGAATTTATGTTTAACAACCGTTTAGAGCAACATATAAGTGCATCAAAAACCCAGAAAAGTGAGAGCTGGCAAACAGCTAGAATAAATTCTCCATCTTCAAGTAAGGTCGTCATTGCTGGTTAGTACATTCATACAGTGCAATGAACTCAAAATAAAAATATTTACAAACATAATTTCCTCAAATTCAACATTACACAATAATTATATTTTAAGAGAAGTACTCATTCTGTAACCAGACTTTCTCTAACCAACAGTATGCGCACAAGATGGTTGTTAATTCGTTTTTGCCTTAACCGTATCTGCATGATGTAATTTTTAAAGGCCTGTTAAGATGAGCTCTATAGGTAGCTACATGGTCATTAGGACAAGGTGGGCGGAGTTATATGAACATAACTAACGGACAAGTGGTGTGGGCGGTGAAGGTTCTTGTTTGTAACATGAAGATGACCTGACGGTGATCAGTGATCTCAAACTTGTGATCTTAGACTCCTGGCACCCAGGCGTTTAATTAGCAGGTGAGAGCCAGCTCACGATGGGAGGTGTGGGTTCGTGTTCAATTTAAGAGACGCACACACTTATTTTTGTATCCGAGATACAAACATCACCCTACTCGACACACCAGCCGAGTAAAACGACCCATCCGACAACCAACCGGAGAACCCAGACAAGCCATCAAACACAGCACACGACAGCTAACTCGACACGTTACTTGACACACCAACCAACACTCCACCGATAATCGCTCTGACCGACACAGCACCAGACACCAGATTCGACACGTCACGCGAAACACAAACCAAAATCTCACTGGACACCCGACGCAATCACTGACAATCAACGGGAAAAAATGTAAATTTAGCACTTTACTTTAATCTCTAAATAATCAAGGCAACTGTTCGGCGTAAAGTTAAATACTTTCTCTATACTATAATATCCCTTATATATATATATTTATATATATGTTAACATGGTATTTCTTCCCATTGCCCTATCCTGACTTCTAAACATGATTCACTCTACGATTAACTGTCCAAACATGACTGTACTAACACACTGCCTATTGATAGAGTTCCTGTAAAAGCAGCTTTACACCATGTTCAAAACACTTGATTAATTCCTCAGTTATTTCTAATTCAGCATTTTGATTTTGCGCACCTTCTTTAATTATGTCGTTGATTTTCATAGTAAATTCAAAGTTACATTTGGAAGTGAGTAAATTTATATTTTAATTCTCTATGTATTTTACTGTAATTTGTGAATCAGCAATCAGTGCGTGTTAGCTCGTAACACTACGGAGTTACATGCACGTGTTTAATATGTATGTCTTAGACATGTCAGATATGGGTGTCAAGAGTGTGATTTTTTAGTGTGTATAATGTGTGTGTTAAATGGTTGTTAGATGTTTTTGTGAGTTCGATGTGTTTGTGTGTTAGATGTGTTTGTGTGTTAGATGTGTTTGTGTATTAGATGTGTTTTTGTGTTAGATGTGGTTGTATGTTAGATGTGTTTTTAAGCTAGATGACTTTTATTACTCAACAAGTTTGAATTGATAATAAATTCAAAACAAAGTGTTACACTTCAAATTGCTTAAATAAAACATAAACCTTACAAATTATAAATAAATATTTATTATTTTCTAAGACAAAACATCTTAAAAAAAATTATAACAATTATTTGAAAAAAAATCAAAGGGTTTTTTTTTAAAGCTATTTCTCGAAGCAAATTGCGTTCATACTTTCATTCTGAGCCTTGATTATTTTGAAAAGATATTAAACATGTTTCAATGATGTGCATGGGTAAAAAAGTAGCGAAAAAGTTTACTGGATTTCCTGGAAAGTCCAAATACCGCGAAAAAAAGATTCCTATTATGCCAATTTCTCGCCAACCTTAAAATATATGTGTCACAGCTGAGGTCCCATTTTATCTCATTTTCTCGTGATTGATCCACTTTGCGTTTCTTTGTAGGCTTGTCAAACAGTCTCCTTTTTCACACAATAATTTACTTCACTAATAGGATCCAGGAAATATGTTCTTTAATAATGCAATAACAAATATGTACCATTATTTTACAATATACAAAAATGATCATTTTAATTCAACTAGCTTCATCTCTGCCTCTTTGCACCTCAACTTCTCACCACACAGCTCGAATACCCTCCTTGTTCTTTCAATCCGTGAAACCCTGTCTAGCTTTGACATTGGTCTTCATTTGACCCTTACACGCCGCCGCATTTCTTTCAGAGCAAATGACTCAAGTGACAATATGTAAGGTTGAAATAAACGCCAAACGATAGCTAATAATATTTAAAACAATTTTGGAGAAAAGATTTTAAATAAATCTCTTTTTGTTCAACTCCCATATTTTTTGCAGCTTTTTGCAGACAGCACTTGTTTTGTTTAATTTCAGAATTATTGATTTGAAATTACATTTAAATTTATCCAGAATGATAGTTTAATGGGGTTTTCCCCATCTTTCGTAACAAAATAAAGTATAATGTATTCCAATTTTAGATATGGCAGATAATGTATTCCTATTTCAGATATTTTATTTGAAGTTTTTTTGTTCCAGATATTTCAAGTAATTGATCGTTTTTTTTTTTTTAATAACGTCATATGATTATTTCTTACAAAAGATAGATATAAGGTAATGTATTCTTATTTCAGAAATCGAAACGGTGACGTCACATTTCAAAATGTTAAGATTCGAGGATGTCATCACATTCCACGACATCGTAGGTGTTTACATCACTGGCCTGATAGCTTTTCTCGGAATCATGTTCAACTCCATTAACATCGTAGTCTTCGTCAACCTCGGTTTCTCTGACGTCACCAACATCTCCCTGCTGGCCCTGGCCTTGTCCGACATCGGCGTCTCTCTGACCATGGTCTTGTACAGCCTCACCAACCTCCCTATTGTGTCCTCACTCATGGTGCAATCGCTGACGATCGCCAATAACTCAATCAAGGTCTCTGTGCAAATTATGTTTTGTCGCATATCTGGTCTCATAACGGCCTATCTGGCTCTTGAGCGCTTCTTCTGCGTTGCATGGCCCCTGCGCGTCAAAGCAGTCATCACTCCCCGTTTAACTATTTGCGTCACAACCGGGATCTTCGTGTTGATGACATTGTGTAATATCCCGATGTCTTTGACGAAACAGATCATCGCGCGGTTCGACCCCCTGCTCAACGTCACTGTTTATGAATTTTTAATGGACCACAAGAACACTTTCCTGAGTGACATTACGATCACAGTTCAGGTGGTGGCTCAGATGACATCGTTTGTCGTGGTCACCATATCAAACCCTGATAGGATCTTTGCGTCAGTCTGTCCGGTGGAGGAAGTCAGTGTCGTCTGCCGGCCGCAGTTCTCGCGAGTACGGGAGAGAAAAACATTTGGTCAAGATGATCATCCTGATCTCAACCGTCTTCATCGTTTGTTCTCTACCAACAATCGTTGGAAACGTGGCCATGGTTTTCGTCAAAGACTTCAATCTTCGGGGGAGCCAAAGGAACTTTTTCTTTTTTATGTGTATAATTTTTGTCGCGTTAAACTGCACAAACTCCATGATCAACATCTTTGTCTACGCCAATATGAGTTCAAGGTTCAGGGGAAAGTTGTTTGTGCTGTTAAATAGATTTGGCGGATAATTTTAATTTTAAACTTTAGTATATTGACCCGTCATGCGTAGCGACGATCTAAGTTTAAAGAAATAACTGCACGCTAACTATGAGTTATACTTTAAAAAAAAACAATTGTGTAAAAATCGTCGTATAAGTGAAATAAAAATGAGACAAGTTTATCGGAGTTTTGATGAATAAAATTACATTTAAAAAGCTCACAGTAGCTCTTGGGTTATTCGTACCTTAAACCAAATTTTACATGTAAAGACTTAATTCATTCCAAGCCACACAGAAAGAATACAAAAAAGTGAATATACATTGGAAAATAAAAGAAAAACAATGCATTATTCTTTAATCCTTATTAGTATGCATTAAAAATCAACTTAATAATTAGAAATCATTGAAAGCAGTAAAAATAAAAATAAAAATTAACATTATACAAAAGGCAAATATCGGAAGAAATGTTAGGGGAGGAGAAGAGATTGCAGAAAACATTTCTGTATAGGGTTCTTCATTTCTAAAACCGGAAAACGTCATAGCTCATATCGTAATGTTCTTTTTTCAGATTACATTTTAGCGAAACAAAGTTTTGAGGCATAAATACAGTCAAATCACTATTTTCTCAAAATTGTTAGCTTAGTAAAATTACGAAATTGTATTTTGTTTTGCAAGTCCTATAAGCCTATACAACTCGAATCTTTTATTTTTTAAAATGAATTTGTCCTTACAAAAGATACATTTAGATATACTATTTCTATTAATAGATTACCGCCATATTATGAAAATCCCTATTACGTACGAAACACTAAATTTTATTAATATAAAAAGTTATCCATAAATTTTAGATAAATAAGCGCAAAATAAACATTTAGTGCAAACGCACAATAAACAAACGTAGTATAACATTTAAGCTTAAAGTACATATTTTTAAATTAAATCCTTTTTTTTTCGCTTTCTAAATGTCTTTCACCTTTCATTTACTTTGCCTCGCTTCCATCAACTTTTTCTTGACTTATTTTTAATAAATATTTTTTAAAATCTTTGCTCACTTATGTTTTCTAGAGCTTATCTATCTTACGTAGTGTTAACTTTCCTGACAATAACCATTTTTATTATTTCTTTTGGGAGAATTTGTTTTTTTCTCGAAATTTCAACTGTACATATTTTTTTTAAAAAACAACAACATAGTATCTTATTTAAAATATTTTATAATAATTTGAGTGATTTGAAACTTTCAAGATGGATTTTTGAGGGGCTGCCGAGGTAAACAATGATATATCAAGATAATCAAAAAGAAATGTGTATTTTCAAAATAATCTTGTGTTGATGTGACGAGAATCGTGTTTAATTCCTAAATCATCCAAGATTCTGTCTCTTATATTATATGCCATAATTTGGATAAATTCCTATCATATTTAATAAAAACATAAGTTGACACACCGGAATCTCTATTGCCTAAAATATGTTAAGGGCTTGCTAGACAAGGCTCACTACTGATATCAGTTCGAGTAATCTAAGAAATATTTGAGTGTTCATAAAGAAAATGCCAATATTAGAGACACATGTTTCCATATCTCCCCTGGAGCCAAACGAATCTCTACAATAGTTATTATTACAGCCACAACTCATTCAAGAACATTATTCAAACACCACTGTTTATTATGGATCTAATCTAATAGGCCCATTTAGACTTGACTTTTTGAGTCGCATGTTTGTAACAATATGTTCTGTTCTGTGCTCTACAGATTTCTAATGACTTTTGTTTTGCCATTTGAATTTAGCTTGATTAAATTTTGAAATGCAAAAATTAGAATCACCTACGACCACAATTTATGGGATAAAATAATATTTGAAATGAGGTACATTTGATAAAATAATGTTCCTTCCCCCGAATGTGCGAAAATAGTAAAAACTAAATCCTAAACTCCTGTGTGTGATTTTTAAGGATCTGCTTCAATGACAATATCGGTATTGTACCGGCCATATGTATTAGAAACTTATTTTGGACAGAGTAGCCAAGGAGATAAATCAGTGTTGTGACGAACTAAGCAGTATACAAACAAATACTAGTTTATTTAGGCGTCGGTTTTTCCCGCTTTTTAATTTTGAATGGAAAGGTAAAGAAAGCGAAAGTAGACAACTTGCTTGGATTTGTTTAAGATGCGTTTTTTTGTAGATTATATCTATGTGACATAAACACGCTGGTAAAAACTTCTAAAAAGTTTAATAAAAACTTTCAATATATAAATCTATCTTTTAAGCATGTTACTTACCATCATTTTATGGTCATCTTCTATATCTTTGTCTCAGCTCTAATCCTTCTGTCCTTAGACTTAAATTGAAAGGTAATGATTCGTCTATTTATTTCTATTCGTCTGACGGAATTTCACGATGTATTCATGTCTATTCGTCTGACGAAATTTTACAATCTATTCATCCCTATTCGTATGAAAGAATTTTAAAATCTATTCATGTCTATTCGTCTGACAGAAATTTATAATCATGGCGGGCGAAAGCAGTACATGCAATTTTTTATAAATATTTTTTTTTATTTGTGAAATTAAAAGAATTATATTTTTTTACGAGAGAACTTCACCCAGGCCAAAAGAACGAGTTTACTAGACTGGTTGCTACAAAACGGAAAAAAAAACATGGTGATGAAAGGTAAGAGGCTGCGAAATCAAGAAAAGGTTTTGAAAGATTCTTTAAGAAGAAACCAGTTAAAAGCACTGTACTTGTTTCCAACAGAGTTTACTCAAAGTAAATTCTGAAGCAAGAAAACACAGAATCAAAATTTTTCCAACAAAAAAACAACAACATATTAATAAGTTTTTGATGTTTTTCATTAACAATATTTGAAAAAGAGAATTTAAGTGTATTGTGGTTTACAGCATTAGAAATGTTTGTTTCAACATTTTAAAATTTCTCCCAGCATGATAAGAAATAGGCTGATATTGAAATGACAGTTATAAGTCGTTTCCTATCTCTGATAAAGTTGTCTTTTGACCTTTGTCCAATCAGTGAACTTGATAAGGGCAGCTAACAGGCAAACCGTAGGGAACACAGCAACGGTGAATGACGTCATCTGAATGCTGACCATGATGGCGGCCGTCGTGCTACGGAGCTCTTCTGTGTTTGTGAGCCAAACATTCTCTACTATCTTGACGTTCAACACAGTGTTTAGCATTCGACCTATCTGGCTGGACAGCAACATTGGGATGTGACTAGCAATCATAAAACCGTAAGCACAAGAAATAATGAAAATTGTTCTTTGTTTGTTGACGAGAGTGTTAACATGGGGTTGCCAAGCCATGAACGGGAACATTTTCAGACATAAGAGAGTCAATATCACGCCAGCTGTCCGGCCGAAAAGTGCGTGCGAAATTCCCAAAACCAACAGCTTGACCATATCTAGTGTGTCCGAGTTGTACGCTGTCTTTATGATCAGGGTGTTTTTCAAAGTGCCGTTGCCCAGCATGGTCAGCAAGACTGTCCGATAGGCAATCTGGAACCTGGCAGTGATTTTTTGGTGGAGGCTGCCACAAAAAGTAAGATTAACGGGATGAGTTTAATAATATTGAGCGCCAGGCCCTAAAACTGGCACGGCGATCACGAGGTAGGATTGAAACACTTGAAACAAGGCGTCACCTTAAGGGGCATGTGACGCCTGCATTGATGAGAACTCTAGGTATCTTAATCACTCATATTTCTTGCTAAGAATTCAAATTAGCTACAGATGACTGTGTTAGTTTGATTTAAAAATGAATGTTATATAAAACATATTTGAATAATTACAAGATAGACTTTTGAAGGAGGGGGTTGATTTTTTAAAAAATTATTGAAGCCCTTATTTAATCAGAGAATGACACTTTATAAGTGAAGAAATGATTTTAGTAAAGAAATTAATAACAATGTCAACTTCTTGTATGCCTGTATCCCGATAAAAATGCAAGAGCACTCTTTACATAAGTCAGTTGGTCGGTTCGGGGCAATAGAAAGGATAATAGAATTTGTAAAAATAAGAATGTTAAAGCCTAGTGAGTCAAGGTTCTTAAGATGTAATCCCCTACCATCAAGTTTAAACTGAAAAATTGCATCGAAAGACTGTTAACGCAACACGTCACTTGACTGAATAGTATCTTTTAAAGTGTATAGTTAAAGAGTTCAACTCTACAAACCATCAACGAGAACTTGGATAAAAACTTCTAATAATTACAACATTAAACTCTCCATCCTAGGATGACGTCACAAGAGTTGTTATATTACATTATATTGTCAATATACGTGTGTGTCTATTATTTTGTTAAATGAACGCTAAGGTTGCCCTAAGTTTTAAACACTTACAATATTTTAAAGGCAGTTGGTATTATGATCATGCTGACGTTTTTTTATAGGCAAACCTGCATTAACATATGTGTATGAGTGAGTAAATTGCTGTGATTAGTGTGTTTGCGTGTGTGCTGATGAATGACGAGGCTCCAATGTACCTGGTATTTCTTGGCACTAGACACGACCACCACTTGATAATGTTAATTACAGTTTTTGCTATTTATCAACGAAAATATTTTTCCCTCTTAATTATCACAATCATAAACCGTTGTGATAGCAGTTTAATAATCTCATTAGGAGGTTAACGCTGGAGAAATATATATTTATCATCTGGAGGCATGAAGCTTTTTTTTTTACCTAGACGACTCCTTTGTTTTAATATTCTGATTTTTTTTCAAAAATAGTACACCGTTATCGATTCAAACGTCGTCTCTTCCTCTCAATAAATGATTGCGATGGCAAGTGTGACATTTGACAAAGTGAACGCAATGATAACATAAAAAAAGACTAGACTCATCTAAAAGAAATAATAGGTGTTGAAGATGAGTAAGATGCCGCCACATATGAGATTCTGGTGCGAACCTTTACACTAGAAACAGACCCGATGACACTTTCTACTGGTTATCACATACGTAAAATAGTTTGATATACTATTAGCCGGATCCGGGTACGAACTGAGTACTATTGTTGTTAAACGAAAATTGGATATTAAAATTAATTTCGTGCTTTGATTCATACACACGTGCAGCTTTAGAAATAAGGCACGGCTAAATCCTCAATAATAATTCATCAACATTTATAAATACAACGACGTTGTGCTAATCACTAGACTAGAAGTAAATGCGAAATCGTCGTAGAAAATTATTTAATAAACTTTAAGTCTTTAAAATTATTGATTTAAATAAATAGATTACAATTGTCTAATTTTTCATTTGTTAGTATCCTAATCTTGAAATTTATTGAATTCAATTTTAAAAAAAAAGGAAGGATCTATCTACCCAAGCGAGTAGTTCCAAAATCCGCCGGGCAAAAGTGAGGCGTCATTTCCGGTTGGTTCCTACTTTTAACCTTGCGGATAACTGCATCAAGTAATTTTTTTAAAGGCGTCTTGAAAGGAACTAAAAAAAGAACGCAGTGCAATGCGATCATAAATTACATTTTTATTTGAACAAGAGGGTGTTAGATAAACAATAGAAACGGAAAAGTGGCGTAGGTGGCTACGTTCATTTTTCTATTAATGCCAAGTGGACCTCACAGTGATCAGCTTGGTAAAAACTTGTTATCTATACTTCTTTCACTTAGGCTTTTAATAATGGGCGAATAAACCTCAAGAAGTTAGGGGGTTTGTGGTAAAAATAAAAACGAATTATACATCCATAGCTGAACCAAACGTCTAATCAGACTCACTGACAATACCCAACCCGACACGCAGCCCAACCACAACCCGACATACAGCCTACACCACATTCGACAAAAAGCCCACACCCAACCCGACACACAGCCAACACCCAACCCGACACGCAGCCCACAACCAACCCGACACACAACCAGCACCAAACCCGACACACACCCGACACGAAACCCACTCTTCAGCCCACACCCAATCCGACACACAGCAACACCCCAAACCCGTCAGAAAGCCCAAACCTAACCCAACACACAGCACACACCAAACCCGTCAGAAAGCCCAAACCTAACCCAACACACAGCACACCCCAAACCCGTCAGAAAGCCCAAACCTAACCCAACACACAGCACACACCAAACCCGAGACATCACCTAACTCTGGAAACGTTACACACCATGACACACCTACCGAAACGCGACTGGACACAGCACCCAACATCCCACTAAGTACCCCCGACTCTCAAACCGACCCACCAACCATCACTCTATCTGACACAGCAAACAACACTCCAACCTACACACCACCCGACGCAAACACTGACAATAAAAGAGAACAAATGAATATTTAGCTCGCTTCTATAATCTCTAAACACTCCATTACTCTATGTCCTACGTTAAATCAATGACTGCCTCTACGCGTCAATTTCTCTCTATAAGTTTCCCTCCAGTTCCACTATCATTGATTTTAAACAGGACTGGACTTAGTCTCTGAGCCACTCAGTGCAAATGTGAAAAAGTGCGTAATTTTAGTTTTATTATTCTAAAACAAGTTGCATATTTTGTTGTTGTTTTTTTTTAAATATTTTTTAGCGAACATCCAAAAATAACTTAAGCTAAAACTTTATCTTTGAGACTTACACAAACATCTTGATTTAATTTTTACTAAAAGTGGTAATTAACACATGCACACACACAGTTAAATTTTTTTTTTTAAAGTTAGGTCCAAATTATTGAGGAATGTTATCATCTTATCTTACATATACACGCTCCACCAATGTGGAAGATAGTTGCGTCCACAGACGATGACGGATAATCTGTTGGCAAGTGTTGCATCGGTCACTGGCAACTGCTATAATTGTTCCACACATCTCCCCGCCGCCTAACATTTATTAGGAAAACATTTTTAGCTGGTTGACTTCGGGACGCCCTAGGCCCCCGGAAAAAAGCCTTGCTTTTGCATGGATTCGAACTCGTGACCATCGGTACTCCAGCCGTGCGCGCAACCACTAGACCGCGGAGTGTGTATTTTTCACTAAATCTAATTTGTGAATTTTTATGTTATGTTCTGTTAAATTAATGACCTTATTTTTGAATGGTTTTATCAAGTTTTTCCTTTTATGTGTTTGTTATTTTATACGGTCATTAATTATTTTCTTTTTAAACTCAGGTTCCGATGCTCTCATGTTTTTCAAAGAAAATTAAAATTGAATGCCGGATCATGTTAATGTTGTTCATTAAGTTCATTCATTGGGACCACTCGTCCTTTTTTTTTAAATAAAAATATTTAATATTTATATGTATTTCTAATTGTCATTAACAAAAAATCTACATCTGAGATGCGCTAAATACTTGTCGCTCATCGCTGTGTGATAGTTAAGGAAATATTACATGAAATATAGGTGAACAATTGTTATTTCTGATAAATTTTCATTACATATAAGAGTTGTGGTGAATTTATAATTTTAGGAAGAAATGTAATAAAATCTAATTTCAGTTATGGAATGAAAAATTTTATAATTTCAAATACAATATGTATTTTTTAAAAATATTAACCTGGTGTATTTTAATTTCATGTAAAACTGTCATACATTCTTATTTTAGGTATGTACGAACTTAATTTAAGTTTCCACAGGTTTTAAATTCTTATGTCAAGAAGGAAACATCATTAAAATTTTACCCCGGGCTTGTCAGGTAATGAATGATGTATTATTTGAAATATCAAGCTGTAGACCTCAGATTTCAAAATGATAACTTTTGAGGACGTGCTCACATTCCACGAGATAGTAGGTGTTTACGTCACTGGCCTGATGGCTTTTCTCGGCACCGTGTTCAACGTCATCAACATCGTCGTCTTCGTAAAACTCGGTTTCTCGGACACCACCAACATCTCGCTGCTCGCCCTGGCCTTGTCCGACATCGGCGTCTTTCTGACCATGGTAGTGTACAGCCTCACCAACCTTCCCATTGTGTCCTCGCTCATGGGGCAATCGCTGACGATCGCCAATAACACAATCGAGGGCTCAGTCCAAATCATGTTCTGTCGCATATCCGGTCTCATAACGGCCTACTTGGCCTTGGAGCGCTTCGTCTGCGTGGCGTGGCCCCTGCGCGTCAGAACGTTCATCACTCCCAGACTGACTATTTGCGTCACAACCGGGATCTTCGTGTTGATGACATTGTGTAATGTCCCGTTGTCTTTAACGAAACAGATCGTCATGAGTTTCGACCCCCTGCTCAACGTTACAGTTTACGAAATTCTACCGGACCCAAAGAACGATTTCATGAGTGACATTACGCTCGCAGTCCAAGTAGTCACCCAGATGACGTCATTCGCCGTGGTCATCATGTCAACTCTGGGTTTGATCCGGTCGTTGCGTCAGTCTGTCCGGTGGAGGAAGTCAGTGTTGTCGGCCGGCCGAAGTTCTCGCGGGTCCAGGAAAGAAAAACAGCTGGTGAAGATGGTCATCCTGATCTCAGCTGTCTTCATCGTCTGCTCACTTCCGGCGGTTGTCGGAAACCTGGCCACGATTTTCTCCAAGGACTTCAACCAACGGGGCCGTCACCGAAATCTGTTCTTTGTTATGTGTAATATTTTTGTCGTCTTCAACTTCATCAACGCCATCATCAACATCTTTGTCTACGCCAATATGAGTTCAAGGTTCAGGGAAAAGCTGTTTATGCTGTTAAAGAGATTTGGTGGATAGTTTTTTAAATTTATTTATTTGGTCATCAGATTGATTTTATCAGTAGATTTATTGATAGTTTAAAAATAAATAATTTGGACGTCATAGAAGATACATTTTACCTAAAATGTAATTGAAGCTTGAAAATTTATTTTCCATAATTGATTTTTTTTTCCATCAAAAATGTCTTTATTTCTATTTAAAATTAAATTAAATTTTACAACTTAAAAAAAAACAAAAAACGAAAAGTCAATCATTTTTCCTCAGGTAGATTTGCTCAATTTGAAGATTTATTTTAGAAAAGTCAGTGAAATACGGAGTGTACATTTTATTTTTTTAGAGATAAACTAATTTACTAAAATAGTTACTTTTTGCTAATTTAATTTTTAACATTTCAAAAGAAAAATATCAAAAACGCTCTTCGTGTTTCAATAAATTTTCAATCCTTTTTCTCATATGTACGAATAGTAATGATTAAATAATTGTGTTTGTTTAATTTTTAAAAAGAAATTGATCAAGTACTGTATTAGTTTGCCGTCGTCCTAATTAAAACGCTATGAATACCAAATATTTGTTATTATTAATTAACAAAAAGTGTAGTTACAATTAATTTATGCTGTGAATCCAAATTTAGGAATGAAGATTTATCTGTTAATATTTCACCTTAATTTAATTTTAAGTTTGCTTAAAATTGTAAAAAATCCAAAATTGTGTATTGTTTCGAAAGCTGATTTTGCATTTCGTGTGGTCAGATTCAATACAAATTTTAACAGTAATTTTTAAATAAGCTACAAACATAATGGTTATTATGAAATACTCATGTTAATATTCGCGCTTACAACGTAATTTCGCTTTCTCCAAGCCATTTTAAAGTTTCACTACGGTATCAAACATTTTCATATCGACTCAAATGTAAATTGTTATACATTATTTATCTTACTTTCACATATTATAGCTGCAAACTACCTCACTAAATTAAATTTTTCTATCCTCTATAAATTTTTCTTTTAAAACTTTTAAACTGCTATTAACTTGTAATTATTTATTTAAACTTTTTAAGAATTTCTCTACTTTTTTTCCCCCTTCTAAATTTAGATTTTTTAATTGTAAAAATAAGTTACATTTCATTAAATAATTTGAACGGTTCTTACTATGTTTGAATAACACCATGTATAGACAAGATACAAAACTCCCTTGTGTAATTATGAAAGTACTAATTCAATAAATGTACTATTGCTATACCGAGAAACTTAGTTTGCACAGAAAAGCCAGGGAGATTAAGTGTGTGTTTTGTTTACAATTTAAATACTCAGCTAAGCACTCAATACACAAAAATGTTTGATTTAATTAAGCGTCGGATAGAGGAATTAGAGGGGTATGGAATTTCGTTTCTTTGTTGTTTTGTTGTTGTTGTTGTTTTTTTGTTTTTTTTTGCTTAAAAAAGATTTAAAGAAAAAAAAAGGGGGGGGGGGAGCAGAAAACTGGCTTGGATGTTTTTTCTGATTATCGCCACTGATGATTCATGAAGGTTATTTATAAATAGCTTGATAATTTGCTAAGAAATTACAGGGCGGGGGGGGGGGGGCCCCGGGTTACGACGTTGATCCGTTATAAGCTAACGTCGTGATCCGAATTTTATTGTAAGTGGGAACATATATACAATATATACAGTAAAATACACTACTATCGTGCTACACAAAATGCAATGGTCAATGAGATGTACGGTTATATAAAAAGGAGAAAACAATACTTAACACCATGAACTAAAAGTAAGTATTAATGAAAAGACGGAATGACGAGCAATATTGTTTTCTACATTTTTAAGTGAGGGTGGGCGTAACGGCTTAAACCGAGGACACACTGTATCTGACATAATATTTGATTGGAGTAAAAAATTTATCGAGACGCAAATTGCTTGCTCTCTAACATCTAAGTATTATTTAAATTTTTCTTATTTAACAAGTATTTATCTTTTTTTTTTCATTATTTTTTGTTTTTAATTCCGACAGAATTTCATTTTTTTTAGAAATCTAGAATGTACACAATGAGAACAAAAATGTAATTAAGATAAAAAAAATTATCATTAAATTAGAGGCCCTAAAAGTTCATTTTAAAAAGGACCGCTAAAGGCACCTTATATCTCATTATTTTGTTGCGTCCCACTCGTATGCCAATGGGTTGACTATAAAAAGAAACATAAATAACACCTGATGATCAGAGCTTATGCCGTTATGTCAACACCTAGAGCAAAAATGGTTTTGAAAACCTGCTTAAAATGTATTCCAAAATGCAACTTAAATGTTTGTTTTGTTTGTTTGTTTGTTGTTGTTTTTTTTTTTTTTTTTTTTTTTTTTTTTTGT